>JAJHJA010001527.1:0-10077 GCA_021202915.1 Heliconius himera | reverse complement strand
TATTGAGTGGCGGAACTCAACATCACTCTTTGCCTTGTTACCAAAGTGAAGAAATGGAAATCTATACTAAAAAAAAAATTATTTATAAAAACAAAAACTCCGACTGCATAAAACTAAAAAGAAAATAAACAAACCCAATAGTTTATTTAAAGATTTAAAGAGGTCCCGACTGTTAATTCTAATAAACTATTGGACTTGTTTATTTTATTTTTAGTTTTATGCAGTCGGGGTTTTTGTTTTTACAAATATTTTTTTATTTTTCACTTTTTTGTTAGAATTCATTATGGTAATCATAATCATGATATACCTTTTTGAAATCCTCGTAGTAAGCTCTTGAATTTGACACTCATATTGTGGTATTCGAAATGAAAAATGTTTTTTCACTAAGTTCAATGGCGTCCCACAGCCGCCATGATTGTTTTTATTTAACGTCCTATCTAAGAACACTTGGGCTGCTAATACGATACCTCAATTATGTAAATCCGTTCAGTGGTTCTGGAAATGTGAGGTAATAAAGAATATTACATACATACAAGATACGCGCGAGAAACGTAACCCTTCCTTAGCAGTCGGGAAAAACAAGACAATTAAATTCTACTTGCGAAATATACTCATTTCATGAGTATATCACATTGTAGTTGTACATTTGTATATTGATCCAAGGTCAATTAAGTTTATTTTTTTTAATATTTTTTTTAATTCTTACATATCATACATCATGCATTACATTTAACTAAGTTATACAGATTTCGCCAGAAATTTAACTGTTGAAACAATTTTAAGCATCACTTGTCTTTACGTAGACTACAGTGTAACATGTAATATTCATTTACGTAGAAACAAACTTGACACCTTTGTCCATATTAAATATAAAATCTAAAGTAAGTTCATTACTATTTGCTTATAAGAGTTAGTAAACACAAAAAAATAATAATAAAATATTTATCTAAAAGTTTATCGCATATTTCAACAAGAAAAAAATACAAAAATTATTGTCATATGGAAATATTTTCATTTGGTTTTTTACCCATAAATTGTTGAATTTCAAGCAAAGATTTTCCTTTTGTTTCTGGTATATAAAATTTTGTAAACACAAATGCGCAGGCGCACGAAACAGAGAAGAACCAAAATAGTACGTGAGCTCCAAGAGTTTTTGTGATATAAGAAAAGGCTGTCGTCAAAACAAATCCACAAAACCAGGAACAACCCAATGTTACAGCTGAACCCTTGCCTCTTACGTTTATTGTAAACAATTCTCCTATTAAAGTTATTGGTAAAATTGCAAAACCTAAAAAAAACAAAGAAAAACGTTAGCGTTACAATAATGTCTTCTTGAGACAGAGTCTGACTGTAAATATAATGATTATAGGGTTGATTTTTACTCGGTTTAAAGAGAATATGTACATTCTCTGCTATGGCAAGAGAAAAAGCAGCGCTAAGTTCCGTCGATAAACACGCAATGCCTTAAATTCAGACGGAAAGTGGAGAACGGAGCATCTCAACACTAGGTTCTTTTTATCTTTGAATACAGCGTTAAATTGAAAGAAAAATTAAGATTAAGAAGAAGAGAAGAGATTAGAATAAAATGTAACAAAGTATAAAAATGTTTATTTTTTTACCACATTCATAGCCGATGAAAAAGAATGTCAGTATCACTAAAGGAAGCCACCCAACATTGATCATTATGGAAATGTCCAGGTATTGTAGATAAAAATATAGGCCCATTGAAAACTGAAAAGAAAAGCATATATTTAGTGATTATATCCACAGCTCATTTTGTAATATAACTCATTTGTTTGCACTTATGAAAGAAGTGTCATATAATTAACAACAACCTAATACTAATAGGAATAATGCTACGATTGTGATTATAAAAATCTAAATGTGGCACATATTTTAAAAAGCAACATTTTAATCTCCTCTTTGGCATAATTTAGAATAAAACGATAATGCTTTGCGCTCTTCGCTACGCAGTTTCTCTGATGAGATAATATAGATAGAATTATTAATGTTAGCAAAATAAAAAAATAACCAAAATAATCGTAAACCCGCTCATGTGTAAAAATAAAAAATCATAACAAGCTGTGGCTTTAATAGATACTATCGTGTCGCAGTTGGCCAACGTTTGTACACACGTTTAACTTAAATTATTTATTTAAATTACTTTCATTTTTCTTCTCTGGTAGACAAAACGTGGTGTTACTTTTGGCCTATCATCACACAATATCTCGAAAACACATACGTAGGGAACAAGCTGCTTTGGGCGACAAAAAATAATACTAAAAAATTTAGATTGAGATTTGAACATTATAATAAAAGCGAAATACTACGAAAGAGCAACTTAGTACAAGAACCTCTTTATACCAATAAACATGACTGATATGTCAATACAAATTACTATACATCATCGATTCTGGTCATCGACGTATATTAATGCTATATTTTTTTTGCTTATAAAAAATCTACAAATAAAAGATTACTTACCATACCTATGCAGCACACTGCAATTGACAAGAGTAATAATTTTTTTGTTCCTAATTTTTTAACCAAAATTGGTGATAGAACGCTTCCAATTAGTTGTATACATCCGATAATGATCATTGCAGTATTAGAATTTATGGATGATCCAGCCATTTCAAATATAGATCCCGAAAAAATTATGATGGCGAAACCTCCACTAAATTGGTGTAATATATTTATAATAATACCAATTAGTAAAGCTTTTTTGTTTGTTCTCAACGTGAACAGTTCAATCCAATCCATTCTATTGCATGTCGATGTGTATTCTTTCTTTGTTTCTAATAATTTCTCTTGCTCTCTTATTCTGCCTAGTTTTACTAAGTTTTCAATTGCTTTGTCTTCTTTTTCTGTTATAAAATGAGTAAAGCTATTAAAAATATATTAAATTACGGGTTTTAATCCTACTGGAATATTTATATTTATACGACATTTCATGAAATGTAAATCATCAGGCTACATGAATTAAAATACTAGTACGAATCGATTAATGGATAAACCATACACATTTTATTTTTATAATAGATTTTACATTGTTAAGATCTAATCAATTACTAAAAACTTATAGATGGTGAATTTGATTTTAGAATTGAAATATTTAACTGACGGGTTTTATAAAAATTGAGTACCAAAGAGAGTAAAATAGGTTCTATTTATCTAATAACGAAATACATTAAGATACCTTTTAAAACATAATATAATGGCGATTCAGGTATCGTTAAAACAGCTGCCGTAAATAGTATAGATAATCCCACACCAATATACGCTGATACATAGAAGGGAAAGTATGGAGCTACGGAAATTACTAAAATTGAACCAAATGCGGTAAACATTCCGAGAGCTGTTAGGAGACTGCCTCTTATGTTTATTGACCTGAAAATTGATTATATAATGATTAATCATAAATCTATTTAAAAATAAATCTAATATCGGCTTAAAATAATCTTTAATTTTTAGAATATACATAGAATGTTAAATAATTATTTGACACGCAAACTTGTCGCAGTTGAAAAATGGCTGGTTATACAAGTGGTAGTTGTGGTTTTGATTCTGCTGATGTGTGAGAGGCTATGGTGGTGGTGGTGGTGTAAAAAACCCACCGCGTTAAGCAAATATGGACTCAAAAAGAGGACATAGAGTCTTAACACTGGGCTCTCTGCCTACCCTTATCCCATATAGCGTGAAGAAAAAAAAAGGCAACAAATTCATTAGTCATTATGGTAGGACACAGCGCGTTGGTAAAGTGCTTAGAAAGTTAAAAAATACTAACGCTACTTCACCTATATACATAACATTAGTGACACCTATCATTGACGACGCGAAGCTATTTAAGAATCTTCCGATATACAACATCTCTAGATTCCTTGTCATTGATAGAATAGTGAAAGCAATGATCGCTGTGACTCCACTTAAAATAAATGTTGGCTTCCGACCTTTGTAATTTGAGAACCATCCAACTAAAAATGGACCTGAAAAACATATTATGGCATGTTTAATATTTTTATGTACTCAGGTGATATATAATAAGAGCCACAATTATATTCCGCACATATATAAAAATGAAACAATAACTCACATTTGTGAATTAATTGCAGTATATTGTAATCTATTTTGAGAAATTCATAATAGGTATATGAATGTTTTTTTACATTTTTCAAGTGTTATTCCATACTCATAACATAAAAAAAATCCCGCTACGTTAAAATTTTTACGTGTTGTCTAAAAAGTATTTTTATATTATTTTATATAAATCTATTTATATCTTAAGAATCAATCTTAAATGAAAAAAAAAAACAATTCTTAAAAGACAGTTTTACAAGGATCAATGTCATTGGATTACTGTCAATAATCATTTAAAAATAAATTAAAAATTTAAGTACATTGAATAGTACCCGTAGTGCAAAAAAAGCCTTTGCGTGACATATTTAAAAAGCAAGCATTAATTAAGATACTATGTAACACGGGTCAGTTTGTGATTGGCCTGTTGCTTTTCCTGACTTATTTCTCATTTCCTGTTTGGCAGATCCAGTGGCGAATCGAAACTTGACATTGGATTCTGACAATACGAAAACATGTACATTATAAATTATATTTTCGTAATGTTATAACATTTTAACATACGCGTAGTACATTGGCTGGTACGTGAGGCGCCAAGGTATTTTAAGTATCCTTTATCCCTTGACAATATATTATTAAAAAATGAGTAAAAAAATTAATGATACGCTGTTAAAAAACAACACGTGAAACAAACGAATTTCACATTAATTCTAAAATTAACAATAATTAAATAACTAATAAGTATGAATTATTCTCTTTACTTCGACATTTTAAGTTATACAAAGTTTTAAAGCATACAAACTGACCTGGTATTGATCCCATGTAGATTATAGAACCCACTAAAGATATTTGAGTATCTGATAACAAATATGGTAGTGGTGATTCTTGAAAGTTTTGCAGTTTCGGTATAATAGGTGCAGACCAGCTTAATGTATAGCCTAGAATAATTTGTCCCAAATACGCTGAAAATTATTATGCAAATCCATAGATAATTTGTTAGGTATATAGTAAAAACACAATTAGTACGCTATATCCTGTACATAACAAAGTAGGCAGAGGGAACCTACCTAAAAATTTGTTTTATACAACGGTTTTATTAAATTGGCCAAATTCAATAAAAATGTTATAAAAGCTTTAGTTTTTGATGTTTTGTTTTTTACTATTCTTCGTAAGATTATTATTTGTATAGTGATTGAAAAAAAAAATAGATTCTATGATAATAAAAAAAATCTGCCTAACGCGAGTTGGGCTCACCCATCAAGGGTATCGTACAAAATTTGGAGGTCTCGAGCTTTTTCTGAAATTCAAGCTTAGCTTAAACCTTTCATCTGCTACCTCATTTGAAATAGCGGCTTTGATACCAAATTTCCCCTTTTAAGGGTATTATTTTTAAGGATTTAACCACAAATGTATAGTTTTCACGTTTTTTCTGAACTAGTACTGTCTGTAAATGCCAGCTGCTTAATTTGATAATTGTAACGGAAAGTACTCTATTAATTTTGATTCCGATGAACCGTGGATTTCGGTATATGGTATAAATTTCAACTCGATATCTCCAAACGTTCCTGAGATAAAGGCAGACAGACGGATGGACAACAAAGTAATCTTATAAGGGTTCCTTTTTTGTTGAAAAAGTACGGAACCCTAAATTGATTCTTATATTATATATATATATATAATATATATATATATATATATGTGTGTGTGTGTGTGTGTGTGTGTGTGTGTGTGTGTGTGTGTGTGTGTGTGTGTGTGTGTGTGTGTGTGTGTGTGTGTGTGTGTGTGTGTGTGTGTGTGTGTGTGTGTGTGTGTGTGTGTGTGTGTGTGTGTGTGTGTGTGTGTGTGTGTGTGTGTGTGTGTGTGTGTGTGTGTGTGTGTGTGTGTGTGTGTGTGTGTGTGTGTGTGTGTGTGTGTGTGTGTGTGTGTGTGTGTGTGTGTGTGTGTGTGTGTGTGTGTGTGTGTGTGTGTGTGTGTGTGTGTGTGTGTGTGTGTGTGTGTGTGTGTGTGTGTGTGTGTGTGTGTGTGTGTGTGTGTGTGTGTGTGTGTGTGTGTGTGTGTGTGTGTGTGTGTGTGTGTGTGTGTGTGTGTGTGTGCGTGCGTGCGTGCGTGCGTGCGTGCGTGCGTGCGTGCGTGCGTGCGTGCGTGCGTGCGTGCGTGCGTGCGTGCGTGCGTGCGTGCGTGCGTGCGTGCGTGCGTGCGTGCGTGCGTGCGTGCGTGCGTGCGTGCGTGCGTGCGTGCGTGCGTGCGTGCGTGCGTGCGTGCGTGCGTGCGTGCGTGCGTGCGTGCGTGCGTGCGTGCGTGCGTGCGTGCGTGCGTGCGTGCGTGCGTGCGTGCGTGCGTGCGTGCGTGCGTGCGTGCGTGCGTGCGTGCGTGCGTGCGTGCGTGCGTGCGTGCGTGCGTGCGTGCGTGCGTGCGTGCGTGCGTGCGTGCGTGCGTGCGTGCGTGCGTGCGTGCGTGCGTGCGTGCGTGCGCGCGCGCGCGCGCGCGCGCGCGCGCGCGTGCGTGCGTGCGTGCGTGCGTGCGTGCGTGCGTGCGTGCGTGCGTGCGTGCGTGCGTGCGTGCGTGCGTGCGTGCGTGCGTGCGTGCGTGCGTGCGTGCGTGCGTGCGTGCGTGCGTGCGTGCGTGCGTGCGTGCGTGCGTGCGTGCGTGCGTGCGTGCGTGCGTGCGTGCGTGCGTGCGTGCGTGCGTGCGTGCGTGCGTGCGTGCGTGCGTGCGTGCGTGCGTGCGTGCGTGCGTGCGTGCGTGCGTGCGTGCGTGCGTGCGTGCGTGCGTGCGTGCGTGCGTGCGTGCGTGCGTGCGTGCGTGTGTGCGTGTGTGCGTGTGTGCGTGTGTGCGTGTGTGCGTGTGTGCGTGTGTGCGTGTGTGCGTGTGTGCGTGTGTGCGTGTGTGCGTGTGTGCGTGTGTGCGTGTGTGCGTGTGTGCGTGTGTGCGTGTGTGCGTGTGTGCGTGTGTGCGTGTGTGCGTGTGTGCGTGTGTGCGTGTGTGCGTGTGTGCGTGTGTGCGTGTGTGCGTGTGTGCGTGTGTGCGTGTGTGCGTGTGTGCGTGTGTGCGTGTGTGCGTGTGTGCGTGTGTGCGTGTGTGCGTGTGTGCGTGTGTGCGTGTGTGCGTGTGTGCGTGTGTGCGTGTGTGCGTGTGTGCGTGTGTGCGTGTGTGCGTGTGTGCGTGTGTGCGTGTGTGCGTGTGTGCGTGTGTGCGTGTGTGCGTGTGTGCGTGTGTGCGTGTGTGCGTGTGTGCGTGTGTGCGTGTGTGCGTGTGTGCGTGTGTGCGTGTGTGCGTGTGTGTAGGTACGAATACTCTGTTGTTCATACGTCCGACTCTGTGAGAGATCAAATCAACTTATTATAAAGCTTTTCAAATATCTGTCATCAAAAAAATTATTTAAATCAAGGATGTTTAACATATTTTATCCTTTCTTTTTAATTACATTTTAACCGTCGCAGGTTTTTACATTTTTTTTTACTTAATTTTTTTATTTGCAGTTAAAAAAAGCTTCAGGACAAAATTAATATAGTGTTAATATAAACATATAATAAAAAAAATAAGTACATACGTATCACTGATATACATAATTGTCGTTTTATACCAATCGCACCAGTCATTTTGTAAATAAGCGATTCACTTGTTAAGCCGCTTGCCACAAAAAAACGTGTCAAGAATGCGTTTAAAGCCTCTGACAATATATTTTACACTGCGCTAAGAATAGGGTTAACAATACATGAGATAAAATACAACGTTAAGGTAAAATGATAATAATAAAATTGAAAAATAAAAAACCGCTCAAATGTTAGTCTGACTCACTCGAGTTCGGAAGCCGGAAATTATTATTAATTTAATAAAATAATTAAAATAGCAAATATAATCTATAATATAACTTTCTTATATAGTTCATAATAAATACAAAAATATAAATAAAAAAACACGAAACACGTGTTCAATAAAATTTTTTTTTAAACAGTTTGAATTTATTTTTTTTATAAAAATCGGTGGCGATTTAAAGATTTTTCCATATAAACTTTCAACCCCTTATTTAAACCCTTAGGGGGTGAATTCTTAAAAACCATGAAACACGTTTTCAATGAAATATTTTTAAGAGTCTGAATTTGAAAATTTTATAAAAATCGGTACAGATTAAAAAAAAATCCATACAAACTTTCAACCCCTATTTCATCCCTTTAGGGTTAAAATTTTTCAAATTCCTTTCTTAGTGGATGTCCAGAATATAAAAATAAACATCTGCCCAAATTTCACGTTTCTACCATCAGCGGTTACGGCTCTGCGTGCGTTTTACCTCAGTCAGTCAGCACAAGTCCTTTTATATATATAGATTGTATTCATAATAAAAAATAACAATTTATATTTTGATAGTGATTAAATTTTATGCATATATAATTGTATTGAAATAAATGATATAGAAATAAATGGCTTATACACAATCAGCACGTCAAGCTAACCTAAAATATACAATCTTTAGAAGAAAAAATGGAAGGATTTGATCGTGCGTCTCGATCCACTTGCATTGAATTAAGAAATGTGCCTATACATAGTTCGGAGTCTAAAGAAATTTTACTGCTAATCATTTGTATTGGTCAAAAACTTAGCTTATATTGTTAACAATATTGCCCAACAATGTAAATGATATTTACCGCTTACGAAGTAGTAAGTCAACTTTAAAATTTTTTGAAGGAAAGGATTACAAATTTATATAAAAAAATATATATTTTTTAAGACACTTATTTTCTACAAACATAGAGTATTCATATCAGTGGTGAAAACAAACGTATATTTATATCGGAATATATAACAAGTAAAATGAAGCTTCTATTTTTTATATCTTGAAATTTTGCGAAGGTGAATGGATACAAATACTGCTGGGTAACACATGGTAAAATAATCAGCTTCACGCTGTATCCCGCACACACAGCAGGGATCAGTGGCGGAACTCAACGCCGCGCTTTGCCTCGGTACACCAGACAGAAGAAATTAAAATATAAATATAAATATTTTATTTCCCGAGTGAGATTCGAACCCACAACCAGTCGATTTTAGTCACACTTTGTGCCCCTGCGCCACGGCTGGCCTTATAATATTCTTACGTAAAACCGATCGGTTTTACATAAAAATATGAAGCGCACTCTTATGTCAGATAAAAAGTGAGATCAGCTTACCCACGCTCGAAAAATAATGACTATTTAATGTATTTTTCCCGACTGCTAAGGGAGGATTATATGTTATTTTATTGTATAAGTTTTTTTTATATGAATTGGATATTTTCATATATTTATAAGTTTGATAAAGTAGATTTCGATCTTTATATATATACTAAGGAAATTACATTTCTGTGTTAAAATACATTGTATATTTGCAAAGCACATAAGATTCCTAATGTTAAAATTATTAAAACCTTAGGGTTGCATTTTTATAGTCCCCATGAGGAGATTCAATAGTTTTGAAAAAAAAACAACTTATCTATATTTATAATAAAATCGTAACTCATTGGTCTGTCCATGGAAGATATACCAGAAAAATTGTTATTGGAGACATTTAACAATGTAACAGAGCTGTCTGTGGTCGGTATGTCTGTTTGTCTGTGCGTTTGTTTACGATAGTCTCAGAAACGTATAAATCAATTTAAGTGCAGAGTTGGTACTATTGTATTTTGTTAAACATCCCTTAAAATTAAGTATTTTTTATTACAATGGTTTCATAAATAAAAAGATTATAATTAATATACCCTAACTATTTAGTAAAATTACTATTTTATTGAATTGGCTGAAATTTTTATTGAAAACCAATGGATAGATCTCGGCTTCATGCTGTATCCCATATATAGAAGGGAGGCAGAGGCAACATAGAGTTAAGACACTTTCCGCCGAAGGCATATAACAGGTTTACTTCAAATTGGTTACAAGGCTTAACATATGAAGAAACCGAAAATCTCCTGAGATAATTCAATATCACATACACACGCGCCTGCACAAACACAAACACACATATACACATGTA
>JAJHJA010001526.1:0-15531 GCA_021202915.1 Heliconius himera | reverse complement strand
CCATACCCCACCCGGACTATTCTAACACCTACGTGTCGGCCTTTACGAGCCACGTCGTTTGACACCTCTCTCGTCCAAATCGGGCGAGTAGATTTTTGAAAAATTCAAAAATATCAAATTTCATTGTACCGAATCCACCTAAGTCCCGACACTTAGAAAAATTTCAAGGGAAATTAAATTTCCAAAAACAAACTAAATCCATGTTATAATAAATAATTATGTATAAGTTAAGTCTAATTAATCCTAATCTATCGTTATAAAAGTGTTTTGTATATATTTAATTCATATTTTTAATAATTTTCGAATTTTTGTACTTGTAAAAATTTCCATACATTTTGATAAAAAAATTTTTGTTCTCGATTTCTGTTTTTTTATGTGTCAATCGTAGGGTCGCATCGGTCCTACGTGTATATAATTTTTCTGGATTTTTCACGCGCCATTTTAGCGCACTTTTACTCAAAAATCCACTCTGAATTGACGAATTTTGGGTTTTTCGCGGATAATTCCCGAACCCCATACCCCACCCGGACTATTCTAACACCTACGTGTCGGCCTTTACGAGCCACGTCGTTTGACACCTCTCTCGTCCAAATCGGGCGAGTAGATTTTTGAAAAATTCAAAAATATCAAATTTCATTGTACCGAATCCACCTAAGTCCCGACACTTAGAAAAATTTCAAGGGAAATTAAATTTCCAAAAACAAACTAAATCCATGTTATAATAAATAATTATGTATAAGTTAAGTCTAATTAATCCTAATCTATCGTTATAAAAGTGTTTTGTATATATTTAATTCATATTTTTAATAATTTTCGAATTTTTGTACTTGTAAAAATTTCCATACATTTTGATAAAAAAATTTTTGTTCTCGATTTCTGTTTTTTTATGTGTCAATCGTAGGGTCGCATCGGTCCTACGTGTATATAATTTTTCTGGATTTTTCACGCGCCATTTTAGCGCACTTTTACTCAAAAATCCACTCTGAATTGACGAATTTTGGGTTTTTCGCGGATAATTCCCGAACCCCATACCCCACCCGGACTATTCTAACACCTACGTGTCGGCCTTTACGAGCCACGTCGTTTGACACCTCTCTCGTCCAAATCGGGCGAGTAGATTTTTGAAAAATTCAAAAATATCAAATTTCATTGTACCGAATCCACCTAAGTCCCGACACTTAGAAAAATTTCAAGGGAAATTAAATTTCCAAAAACAAACTAAATCCATGTTATAATAAATAATTATGTATAAGTTAAGTCTAATTAATCCTAATCTATCGTTATAAAAGTGTTTTGTATATATTTAATTCATATTTTTAATAATTTTCGAATTTTTGTACTTGTAAAAATTTCCATACATTTTGATAAAAAAATTTTTGTTCTCGATTTCTGTTTTTTTATGTGTCAATCGTAGGGTCGCATCGGTCCTACGTGTATATAATTTTTCTGGATTTTTCACGCGCCATTTTAGCGCACTTTTACTCAAAAATCCACTCTGAATTGACGAATTTTGGGTTTTTCGCGGATAATTCCCGAACCCCATACCCCACCCGGACTATTCTAACACCTACGTGTCGGCCTTTACGAGCCACGTCGTTTGACACCTCTCTCGTCCAAATCGGGCGAGTAGATTTTTGAAAAATTCAAAAATATCAAATTTCATTGTACCGAATCCACCTAAGTCCCGACACTTAGAAAAATTTCAAGGGAAATTAAATTTCCAAAAACAAACTAAATCCATGTTATAATAAATAATTATGTATAAGTTAAGTCTAATTAATCCTAATCTATCGTTATAAAAGTGTTTTGTATATATTTAATTCATATTTTTAATAATTTTCGAATTTTTGTACTTGTAAAAATTTCCATACATTTTGATAAAAAAATTTTTGTTCTCGATTTCTGTTTTTTTATGTGTCAATCGTAGGGTCGCATCGGTCCTACGTGTATATAATTTTTCTGGATTTTTCACGCGCCATTTTAGCGCACTTTTACTCAAAAATCCACTCTGAATTGACGAATTTTGGGTTTTTCGCGGATAATTCCCGAACCCCATACCCCACCCGGACTATTCTAACACCTACGTGTCGGCCTTTACGAGCCACGTCGTTTGACACCTCTCTCGTCCAAATCGGGCGAGTAGATTTTTGAAAAATTCAAAAATATCAAATTTCATTGTACCGAATCCACCTAAGTCCCGACACTTAGAAAAATTTCAAGGGAAATTAAATTTCCAAAAACAAACTAAATCCATGTTATAATAAATAATTATGTATAAGTTAAGTCTAATTAATCCTAATCTATCGTTATAAAAGTGTTTTGTATATATTTAATTCATATTTTTAATAATTTTCGAATTTTTGTACTTGTAAAAATTTCCATACATTTTGATAAAAAAATTTTTGTTCTCGATTTCTGTTTTTTTATGTGTCAATCGTAGGGTCGCATCGGTCCTACGTGTATATAATTTTTCTGGATTTTTCACGCGCCATTTTAGCGCACTTTTACTCAAAAATCCACTCTGAATTGACGAATTTTGGGTTTTTCGCGGATAATTCCCGAACCCCATACCCCACCCGGACTATTCTAACACCTACGTGTCGGCCTTTACGAGCCACGTCGTTTGACACCTCTCTCGTCCAAATCGGGCGAGTAGATTTTTGAAAAATTCAAAAATATCAAATTTCATTGTACCGAATCCACCTAAGTCCCGACACTTAGAAAAATTTCAAGGGAAATTAAATTTCCAAAAACAAACTAAATCCATGTTATAATAAATAATTATGTATAAGTTAAGTCTAATTAATCCTAATCTATCGTTATAAAAGTGTTTTGTATATATTTAATTCATATTTTTAATAATTTTCGAATTTTTGTACTTGTAAAAATTTCCATACATTTTGATAAAAAAATTTTTGTTCTCGATTTCTGTTTTTTTATGTGTCAATCGTAGGGTCGCATCGGTCCTACGTGTATATAATTTTTCTGGATTTTTCACGCGCCATTTTAGCGCACTTTTACTCAAAAATCCACTCTGAATTGACGAATTTTGGGTTTTTCGCGGATAATTCCCGAACCCCATACCCCACCCGGACTATTCTAACACCTACGTGTCGGCCTTTACGAGCCACGTCGTTTGACACCTCTCTCGTCCAAATCGGGCGAGTAGATTTTTGAAAAATTCAAAAATATCAAATTTCATTGTACCGAATCCACCTAAGTCCCGACACTTAGAAAAATTTCAAGGGAAATTAAATTTCCAAAAACAAACTAAATCCATGTTATAATAAATAATTATGTATAAGTTAAGTCTAATTAATCCTAATCTATCGTTATAAAAGTGTTTTGTATATATTTAATTCATATTTTTAATAATTTTCGAATTTTTGTACTTGTAAAAATTTCCATACATTTTGATAAAAAAATTTTTGTTCTCGATTTCTGTTTTTTTATGTGTCAATCGTAGGGTCGCATCGGTCCTACGTGTATATAATTTTTCTGGATTTTTCACGCGCCATTTTAGCGCACTTTTACTCAAAAATCCACTCTGAATTGACGAATTTTGGGTTTTTCGCGGATAATTCCCGAACCCCATACCCCACCCGGACTATTCTAACACCTACGTGTCGGCCTTTACGAGCCACGTCGTTTGACACCTCTCTCGTCCAAATCGGGCGAGTAGATTTTTGAAAAATTCAAAAATATCAAATTTCATTGTACCGAATCCACCTAAGTCCCGACACTTAGAAAAATTTCAAGGGAAATTAAATTTCCAAAAACAAACTAAATCCATGTTATAATAAATAATTATGTATAAGTTAAGTCTAATTAATCCTAATCTATCGTTATAAAAGTGTTTTGTATATATTTAATTCATATTTTTAATAATTTTCGAATTTTTGTACTTGTAAAAATTTCCATACATTTTGATAAAAAAATTTTTGTTCTCGATTTCTGTTTTTTTATGTGTCAATCGTAGGGTCGCATCGGTCCTACGTGTATATAATTTTTCTGGATTTTTCACGCGCCATTTTAGCGCACTTTTACTCAAAAATCCACTCTGAATTGACGAATTTTGGGTTTTTCGCGGATAATTCCCGAACCCCATACCCCACCCGGACTATTCTAACACCTACGTGTCGGCCTTTACGAGCCACGTCGTTTGACACCTCTCTCGTCCAAATCGGGCGAGTAGATTTTTGAAAAATTCAAAAATATCAAATTTCATTGTACCGAATCCACCTAAGTCCCGACACTTAGAAAAATTTCAAGGGAAATTAAATTTCCAAAAACAAACTAAATCCATGTTATAATAAATAATTATGTATAAGTTAAGTCTAATTAATCCTAATCTATCGTTATAAAAGTGTTTTGTATATATTTAATTCATATTTTTAATAATTTTCGAATTTTTGTACTTGTAAAAATTTCCATACATTTTGATAAAAAAATTTTTGTTCTCGATTTCTGTTTTTTTATGTGTCAATCGTAGGGTCGCATCGGTCCTACGTGTATATAATTTTTCTGGATTTTTCACGCGCCATTTTAGCGCACTTTTACTCAAAAATCCACTCTGAATTGACGAATTTTGGGTTTTTCGCGGATAATTCCCGAACCCCATACCCCACCCGGACTATTCTAACACCTACGTGTCGGCCTTTACGAGCCACGTCGTTTGACACCTCTCTCGTCCAAATCGGGCGAGTAGATTTTTGAAAAATTCAAAAATATCAAATTTCATTGTACCGAATCCACCTAAGTCCCGACACTTAGAAAAATTTCAAGGGAAATTAAATTTCCAAAAACAAACTAAATCCATGTTATAATAAATAATTATGTATAAGTTAAGTCTAATTAATCCTAATCTATCGTTATAAAAGTGTTTTGTATATATTTAATTCATATTTTTAATAATTTTCGAATTTTTGTACTTGTAAAAATTTCCATACATTTTGATAAAAAAATTTTTGTTCTCGATTTCTGTTTTTTTATGTGTCAATCGTAGGGTCGCATCGGTCCTACGTGTATATAATTTTTCTGGATTTTTCACGCGCCATTTTAGCGCACTTTTACTCAAAAATCCACTCTGAATTGACGAATTTTGGGTTTTTCGCGGATAATTCCCGAACCCCATACCCCACCCGGACTATTCTAACACCTACGTGTCGGCCTTTACGAGCCACGTCGTTTGACACCTCTCTCGTCCAAATCGGGCGAGTAGATTTTTGAAAAATTCAAAAATATCAAATTTCATTGTACCGAATCCACCTAAGTCCCGACACTTAGAAAAATTTCAAGGGAAATTAAATTTCCAAAAACAAACTAAATCCATGTTATAATAAATAATTATGTATAAGTTAAGTCTAATTAATCCTAATCTATCGTTATAAAAGTGTTTTGTATATATTTAATTCATATTTTTAATAATTTTCGAATTTTTGTACTTGTAAAAATTTCCATACATTTTGATAAAAAAATTTTTGTTCTCGATTTCTGTTTTTTTATGTGTCAATCGTAGGGTCGCATCGGTCCTACGTGTATATAATTTTTCTGGATTTTTCACGCGCCATTTTAGCGCACTTTTACTCAAAAATCCACTCTGAATTGACGAATTTTGGGTTTTTCGCGGATAATTCCCGAACCCCATACCCCACCCGGACTATTATAACACCTACGTGTCGGCCTTTACGAGCCACGTCGTTTGACACCTCTCTCGTCCAAATCGGGCGAGTAGATTTTTGAAAAATTCAAAAATATCAAATTTCATTGTACCGAATCCACCTAAGTCCCGACACTTAGAAAAATTTCAAGGGAAATTAAATTTCCAAAAACAAACTAAATCCATGTTATAATAAATAATTATGTATAAGTTAAGTCTAATTAATCCTAATCTATCGTTATAAAAGTGTTTTGTATATATTTAATTCATATTTTTAATAATTTTCGAATTTTTGTACTTGTAAAAATTTCCATACATTTTGATAAAAAAATTTTTGTTCTCGATTTCTGTTTTTTTATGTGTCAATCGTAGGGTCGCATCGGTCCTACGTGTATATAATTTTTCTGGATTTTTCACGCGCCATTTTAGCGCACTTTTACTCAAAAATCCACTCTGAATTGACGAATTTTGGGTTTTTCGCGGATAATTCCCGAACCCCATACCCCACCCGGACTATTCTAACACCTACGTGTCGGCCTTTACGAGCCACGTCGTTTGACACCTCTCTCGTCCAAATCGGGCGAGTAGATTTTTGAAAAATTCAAAAATATCAAATTTCATTGTACCGAATCCACCTAAGTCCCGACACTTAGAAAAATTTCAAGGGAAATTAAATTTCCAAAAACAAACTAAATCCATGTTATAATAAATAATTATGTATAAGTTAAGTCTAATTAATCCTAATCTATCGTTATAAAAGTGTTTTGTATATATTTAATTCATATTTTTAATAATTTTCGAATTTTTGTACTTGTAAAAATTTCCATACATTTTGATAAAAAAATTTTTGTTCTCGATTTCTGTTTTTTTATGTGTCAATCGTAGGGTCGCATCGGTCCTACGTGTATATAATTTTTCTGGATTTTTCACGCGCCATTTTAGCGCACTTTTACTCAAAAATCCACTCTGAATTGACGAATTTTGGGTTTTTCGCGGATAATTCCCGAACCCCATACCCCACCCGGACTATTCTAACACCTACGTGTCGGCCTTTACGAGCCACGTCGTTTGACACCTCTCTCGTCCAAATCGGGCGAGTAGATTTTTGAAAAATTCAAAAATATCAAATTTCATTGTACCGAATCCACCTAAGTCCCGACACTTAGAAAAATTTCAAGGGAAATTAAATTTCCAAAAACAAACTAAATCCATGTTATAATAAATAATTATGTATAAGTTAAGTCTAATTAATCCTAATCTATCGTTATAAAAGTGTTTTGTATATATTTAATTCATATTTTTAATAATTTTCGAATTTTTGTACTTGTAAAAATTTCCATACATTTTGATAAAAAAATTTTTGTTCTCGATTTCTGTTTTTTTATGTGTCAATCGTAGGGTCGCATCGGTCCTACGTGTATATAATTTTTCTGGATTTTTCACGCGCCATTTTAGCGCACTTTTACTCAAAAATCCACTCTGAATTGACGAATTTTGGGTTTTTCGCGGATAATTCCCGAACCCCATACCCCACCCGGACTATTCTAACACCTACGTGTCGGCCTTTACGAGCCACGTCGTTTGACACCTCTCTCGTCCAAATCGGGCGAGTAGATTTTTGAAAAATTCAAAAATATCAAATTTCATTGTACCGAATCCACCTAAGTCCCGACACTTAGAAAAAATTCAAGGGAAATTAAATTTCCAAAAACAAACTAAATCCATGTTATAATAAATAATTATGTATAAGTTAAGTCTAATTAATCCTAATCTATCGTTATAAAAGTGTTTTGTATATATTTAATTCATATTTTTAATAATTTTCGAATTTTTGTACTTGTAAAAATTTCCATACATTTTGATAAAAAAATTTTTGTTCTCGATTTCTGTTTTTTTATGTGTCAATCGTAGGGTCGCATCGGTCCTACGTGTATATAATTTTTCTGGATTTTTCACGCGCCATTTTAGCGCACTTTTACTCAAAAATCCACTCTGAATTGACGAATTTTGGGTTTTTCGCGGATAATTCCCGAACCCCATACCCCACCCGGACTATTCTAACACCTACGTGTCGGCCTTTACGAGCCACGTCGTTTGACACCTCTCTCGTCCAAATCGGGCGAGTAGATTTTTGAAAAATTCAAAAATATCAAATTTCATTGTACCGAATCCACCTAAGTCCCGACACTTAGAAAAATTTCAAGGGAAATTAAATTTCCAAAAACAAACTAAATCCATGTTATAATAAATAATTATGTATAAGTTAAGTCTAATTAATCCTAATCTATCGTTATAAAAGTGTTTTGTATATATTTAATTCATATTTTTAATAATTTTCGAATTTTTGTACTTGTAAAAATTTCCATACATTTTGATAAAAAAATTTTTGTTCTCGATTTCTGTTTTTTTATGTGTCAATCGTAGGGTCGCATCGGTCCTACGTGTATATAATTTTTCTGGATTTTTCACGCGCCATTTTAGCGCACTTTTACTCAAAAATCCACTCTGAATTGACGAATTTTGGGTTTTTCGCGGATAATTCCCGAACCCCATACCCCACCCGGACTATTCTAACACCTACGTGTCGGCCTTTACGAGCCACGTCGTTTGACACCTCTCTCGTCCAAATCGGGCGAGTAGATTTTTGAAAAATTCAAAAATATCAAATTTCATTGTACCGAATCCACCTAAGTCCCGACACTTAGAAAAATTTCAAGGGAAATTAAATTTCCAAAAACAAACTAAATCCATGTTATAATAAATAATTATGTATAAGTTAAGTCTAATTAATCCTAATCTATCGTTATAAAAGTGTTTTGTATATATTTAATTCATATTTTTAATAATTTTCGAATTTTTGTACTTGTAAAAATTTCCATACATTTTGATAAAAAAATTTTTGTTCTCGATTTCTGTTTTTTTATGTGTCAATCGTAGGGTCGCATCGGTCCTACGTGTATATAATTTTTCTGGATTTTTCACGCGCCATTTTAGCGCACTTTTACTCAAAAATCCACTCTGAATTGACGAATTTTGGGTTTTTCGCGGATAATTCCCGAACCCCATACCCCACCCGGACTATTCTAACACCTACGTGTCGGCCTTTACGAGCCACGTCGTTTGACACCTCTCTCGTCCAAATCGGGCGAGTAGATTTTTGAAAAATTCAAAAATATCAAATTTCATTGTACCGAATCCACCTAAGTCCCGACACTTAGAAAAATTTCAAGGGAAATTAAATTTCCAAAAACAAACTAAATCCATGTTATAATAAATAATTATGTATAAGTTAAGTCTAATTAATCCTAATCTATCGTTATAAAAGTGTTTTGTATATATTTAATTCATATTTTTAATAATTTTCGAATTTTTGTACTTGTAAAAATTTCCATACATTTTGATAAAAAAATTTTTGTTCTCGATTTCTGTTTTTTTATGTGTCAATCGTAGGGTCGCATCGGTCCTACGTGTATATAATTTTTCTGGATTTTTCACGCGCCATTTTAGCGCACTTTTACTCAAAAATCCACTCTGAATTGACGAATTTTGGGTTTTTCGCGGATAATTCCCGAACCCCATACCCCACCCGGACTATTCTAACACCTACGTGTCGGCCTTTACGAGCCACGTCGTTTGACACCTCTCTCGTCCAAATCGGGCGAGTAGATTTTTGAAAAATTCAAAAATATCAAATTTCATTGTACCGAATCCACCTAAGTCCCGACACTTAGAAAAATTTCAAGGGAAATTAAATTTCCAAAAACAAACTAAATCCATGTTATAATAAATAATTATGTATAAGTTAAGTCTAATTAATCCTAATCTATCGTTATAAAAGTGTTTTGTATATATTTAATTCATATTTTTAATAATTTTCGAATTTTTGTACTTGTAAAAATTTCCATACATTTTGATAAAAAAATTTTTGTTCTCGATTTCTGTTTTTTTATGTGTCAATCGTAGGGTCGCATCGGTCCTACGTGTATATAATTTTTCTGGATTTTTCACGCGCCATTTTAGCGCACTTTTACTCAAAAATCCACTCTGAATTGACGAATTTTGGGTTTTTCGCGGATAATTCCCGAACCCCATACCCCACCCGGACTATTCTAACACCTACGTGTCGGCCTTTACGAGCCACGTCGTTTGACACCTCTCTCGTCCAAATCGGGCGAGTAGATTTTTGAAAAATTCAAAAATATCAAATTTCATTGTACCGAATCCACCTAAGTCCCGACACTTAGAAAAATTTCAAGGGAAATTAAATTTCCAAAAACAAACTAAATCCATGTTATAATAAATAATTATGTATAAGTTAAGTCTAATTAATCCTAATCTATCGTTATAAAAGTGTTTTGTATATATTTAATTCATATTTTTAATAATTTTCGAATTTTTGTACTTGTAAAAATTTCCATACATTTTGATAAAAAAATTTTTGTTCTCGATTTCTGTTTTTTTATGTGTCAATCGTAGGGTCGCATCGGTCCTACGTGTATATAATTTTTCTGGATTTTTCACGCGCCATTTTAGCGCACTTTTACTCAAAAATCCACTCTGAATTGACGAATTTTGGGTTTTTCGCGGATAATTCCCGAACCCCATACCCCACCCGGACTATTCTAACACCTACGTGTCGGCCTTTACGAGCCACGTCGTTTGACACCTCTCTCGTCCAAATCGGGCGAGTAGATTTTTGAAAAATTCAAAAATATCAAATTTCATTGTACCGAATCCACCTAAGTCCCGACACTTAGAAAAATTTCAAGGGAAATTAAATTTCCAAAAACAAACTAAATCCATGTTATAATAAATAATTATGTATAAGTTAAGTCTAATTAATCCTAATCTATCGTTATAAAAGTGTTTTGTATATATTTAATTCATATTTTTAATAATTTTCGAATTTTTGTACTTGTAAAAATTTCCATACATTTTGATAAAAAAATTTTTGTTCTCGATTTCTGTTTTTTTATGTGTCAATCGTAGGGTCGCATCGGTCCTACGTGTATATAATTTTTCTGGATTTTTCACGCGCCATTTTAGCGCACTTTTACTCAAAAATCCACTCTGAATTGACGAATTTTGGGTTTTTCGCGGATAATTCCCGAACCCCATACCCCACCCGGACTATTCTAACACCTACGTGTCGGCCTTTACGAGCCACGTCGTTTGACACCTCTCTCGTCCAAATCGGGCGAGTAGATTTTTGAAAAATTCAAAAATATCAAATTTCATTGTACCGAATCCACCTAAGTCCCGACACTTAGAAAAATTTCAAGGGAAATTAAATTTCCAAAAACAAACTAAATCCATGTTATAATAAATAATTATGTATAAGTTAAGTCTAATTAATCCTAATCTATCGTTATAAAAGTGTTTTGTATATATTTAATTCATATTTTTAATAATTTTCGAATTTTTGTACTTGTAAAAATTTCCATACATTTTGATAAAAAAATTTTTGTTCTCGATTTCTGTTTTTTTATGTGTCAATCGTAGGGTCGCATCGGTCCTACGTGTATATAATTTTTCTGGATTTTTCACGCGCCATTTTAGCGCACTTTTACTCAAAAATCCACTCTGAATTGACGAATTTTGGGTTTTTCGCGGATAATTCCCGAACCCCATACCCCACCCGGACTATTCTAACACCTACGTGTCGGCCTTTACGAGCCACGTCGTTTGACACCTCTCTCGTCCAAATCGGGCGAGTAGATTTTTGAAAAATTCAAAAATATCAAATTTCATTGTACCGAATCCACCTAAGTCCCGACACTTAGAAAAATTTCAAGGGAAATTAAATTTCCAAAAACAAACTAAATCCATGTTATAATAAATAATTATGTATAAGTTAAGTCTAATTAATCCTAATCTATCGTTATAAAAGTGTTTTGTATATATTTAATTCATATTTTTAATAATTTTCGAATTTTTGTACTTGTAAAAATTTCCATACATTTTGATAAAAAAATTTTTGTTCTCGATTTCTGTTTTTTTATGTGTCAATCGTAGGGTCGCATCGGTCCTACGTGTATATAATTTTTCTGGATTTTTCACGCGCCATTTTAGCGCACTTTTACTCAAAAATCCACTCTGAATTGACGAATTTTGGGTTTTTCGCGGATAATTCCCGAACCCCATACCCCACCCGGACTATTCTAACACCTACGTGTCGGCCTTTACGAGCCACGTCGTTTGACACCTCTCTCGTCCAAATCGGGCGAGTAGATTTTTGAAAAATTCAAAAATATCAAATTTCATTGTACCGAATCCACCTAAGTCCCGACACTTAGAAAAATTTCAAGGGAAATTAAATTTCCAAAAACAAACTAAATCCATGTTATAATAAATAATTATGTATAAGTTAAGTCTAATTAATCCTAATCTATCGTTATAAAAGTGTTTTGTATATATTTAATTCATATTTTTAATAATTTTCGAATTTTTGTACTTGTAAAAATTTCCATACATTTTGATAAAAAAATTTTTGTTCTCGATTTCTGTTTTTTTATGTGTCAATCGTAGGGTCGCATCGGTCCTACGTGTATATAATTTTTCTGGATTTTTCACGCGCCATTTTAGCGCACTTTTACTCAAAAATCCACTCTGAATTGACGAATTTTGGGTTTTTCGCGGATAATTCCCGAACCCCATACCCCACCCGGACTATTCTAACACCTACGTGTCGGCCTTTACGAGCCACGTCGTTTGACACCTCTCTCGTCCAAATCGGGCGAGTAGATTTTTGAAAAATTCAAAAATATCAAATTTCATTGTACCGAATCCACCTAAGTCCCGACACTTAGAAAAATTTCAAGGGAAATTAAATTTCCAAAAACAAACTAAATCCATGTTATAATAAATAATTATGTATAAGTTAAGTCTAATTAATCCTAATCTATCGTTATAAAAGTGTTTTGTATATATTTAATTCATATTTTTAATAATTTTCGAATTTTTGTACTTGTAAAAATTTCCATACATTTTGATAAAAAAATTTTTGTTCTCGATTTCTGTTTTTTTATGTGTCAATCGTAGGGTCGCATCGGTCCTACGTGTATATAATTTTTCTGGATTTTTCACGCGCCATTTTAGCGCACTTTTACTCAAAAATCCACTCTGAATTGACGAATTTTGGGTTTTTCGCGGATAATTCCCGAACCCCATACCCCACCCGGACTATTCTAACACCTACGTGTCGGCCTTTACGAGCCACGTCGTTTGACACCTCTCTCGTCCAAATCGGGCGAGTAGATTTTTGAAAAATTCAAAAATATCAAATTTCATTGTACCGAATCCACCTAAGTCCCGACACTTAGAAAAATTTCAAGGGAAATTAAATTTCCAAAAACAAACTAAATCCATGTTATAATAAATAATTATGTATAAGTTAAGTCTAATTAATCCTAATCTATCGTTATAAAAGTGTTTTGTATATATTTAATTCATATTTTTAATAATTTTCGAATTTTTGTACTTGTAAAAATTTCCATACATTTTGATAAAAAAATTTTTGTTCTCGATTTCTGTTTTTTTATGTGTCAATCGTAGGGTCGCATCGGTCCTACGTGTATATAATTTTTCTGGATTTTTCACGCGCCATTTTAGCGCACTTTTACTCAAAAATCCACTCTGAATTGACGAATTTTGGGTTTTTCGCGGATAATTCCCGAACCCCATACCCCACCCGGACTATTCTAACACCTACGTGTCGGCCTTTACGAGCCACGTCGTTTGACACCTCTCTCGTCCAAATCGGGCGAGTAGATTTTTGAAAAATTCAAAAATATCAAATTTCATTGTACCGAATCCACCTAAGTCCCGACACTTAGAAAAATTTCAAGGGAAATTAAATTTCCAAAAACAAACTAAATCCATGTTATAATAAATAATTATGTATAAGTTAAGTCTAATTAATCCTAATCTATCGTTATAAAAGTGTTTTGTATATATTTAATTCATATTTTTAATAATTTTCGAATTTTTGTACTTGTAAAAATTTCCATACATTTTGATAAAAAAATTTTTGTTCTCGATTTCTGTTTTTTTATGTGTCAATCGTAGGGTCGCATCGGTCCTACGTGTATATAATTTTTCTGGATTTTTCACGCGCCATTTTAGCGCACTTTTACTCAAAAATCCACTCTGAATTGACGAATTTTGGGTTTTTCGCGGATAATTCCCGAACCCCATACCCCACCCGGACTATTCTAACACCTACGTGTCGGCCTTTACGAGCCACGTCGTTTGACACCTCTCTCGTCCAAATCGGGCGAGTAGATTTTTGAAAAATTCAAAAATATCAAATTTCATTGTACCGAATCCACCTAAGTCCCGACACTTAGAAAAATTTCAAGGGAAATTAAATTTCCAAAAACAAACTAAATCCATGTTATAATAAATAATTATGTATAAGTTAAGTCTAATTAATCCTAATCTATCGTTATAAAAGTGTTTTGTATATATTTAATTCATATTTTTAATAATTTTCGAATTTTTGTACTTGTAAAAATTTCCATACATTTTGATAAAAAAATTTTTGTTCTCGATTTCTGTTTTTTTATGTGTCAATCGTAGGGTCGCATCGGTCCTACGTGTATATAATTTTTCTGGATTTTTCACGCGCCATTTTAGCGCACTTTTACTCAAAAATCCACTCTGAATTGACGAATTTTGGGTTTTTCGCGGATAATTCCCGAACCCCATACCCCACCCGGACTATTCTAACACCTACGTGTCGGCCTTTACGAGCCACGTCGTTTGACACCTCTCTCGTCCAAATCGGGCGAGTAGATTTTTGAAAAATTCAAAAATATCAAATTTCATTGTACCGAATCCACCTAAGTCCCGACACTTAGAAAAATTTCAAGGGAAATTAAATTTCCAAAAACAAACTAAATCCATGTTATAATAAATAATTATGTATAAGTTAAGTCTAATTAATCCTAATCTATCGTTATAAAAGTGTTTTGTATATATTTAATTCATATTTTTAATAATTTTCGAATTTTTGTACTTGTAAAAATTTCCATACATTTTGATAAAAAAATTTTTGTTCTCGATTTCTGTTTTTTTATGTGTCAATCGTAGGGTCGCATCGGTCCTACGTGTATATAATTTTTCTGGATTTTTCACGCGCCATTTTAGCGCACTTTTACTCAAAAATCCACTCTGAATTGACGAATTTTGGGTTTTTCGCGGATAATTCCCGAACCCCATACCCCACCCGGACTATTCTAACACCTACGTGTCGGCCTTTACGAGCCACGTCGTTTGACACCTCTCTCGTCCAAATCGGGCGAGTAGATTTTTGAAAAATTCAAAAATATCAAATTTCATTGTACCGAATCCACCTAAGTCCCGACACTTAGAAAAATTTCAAGGGAAATTAAATTTCCAAAAACAAACTAAATCCATGTTATAATAAATAATTATGTATAAGTTAAGTCTAATTAATCCTAATCTATCGTTATAAAAGTGTTTTGTATATATTTAATTCATATTTTTAATAATTTTCGAATTTTTGTACTTGTAAAAATTTCCATACATTTTGATAAAAAAATTTTTGTTCTCGATTTCTGTTTTTTTATGTGTCAATCGTAGGGTCGCATCGGTCCTACGTGTATATAATTTTTCTGGATTTTTCACGCGCCATTTTAGCGCACTTTTACTCAAAAATCCACTCTGAATTGACGAATTTTGGGTTTTTCGCGGATAATTCCCGAACCCCATACCCCACCCGGACTATTCTAACACCTACGTGTCGGCCTTTACGAGCCACGTCGTTTGACACCTCTCTCGTCCAAATCGGGCGAGTAGATTTTTGAAAAATTCAAAAATATCAAATTTCATTGTACCGAATCCACCTA
>JAJHJA010001525.1:0-25472 GCA_021202915.1 Heliconius himera | reverse complement strand
TGGTATGCATTAGTGATTAAACATACATATAGGCAGTATAGCAGGCGTATATGCAGGTACATTTCACGGAAAACGTGCATTTTAATACGATATATATACGGATACAAAGGTATATAACGGGCTACCAACGGAATATAAATTATTAATTAAATTACTTATGAGTATATTTGATATTGGAAATTAAAACTTTATTAATTAGGGAAGACGTGGTGCAGTGGACAGTGTCTGGCTGTCAACGTGATGACTGTAGGTTCAATCCTTACTCGTAGAAGTGATTATATTTAATTTTATCGATTTGATAGGATAAGTACGGCGTTGAGTTCCATCAATCAAAATGCAATCTCTCGAAAGTTGGGCGGAATGTGAGGAACGGAGTGTTTTAACTTTTAACACTAAGATCCTTTTGTAAATTTAAAGATAAATTTAAACGTTTATTCAGGATAGCTGCTTTTAATTTTTTTTTTATTTAACCCACCAAAGCGAGGAAATGAAATTAAATATAATATATCAAACCTTTTCCAGACGAGAATCAAACCCACTGTCCAAATTATGTTTAACATAAACAAACAACGACATATTTTAACATTCATATAAATTATTTCTTCTGTTAATAGATTAACATAAAATGTACATTTTGTTGACCTCATGCATTTATTCCATACACCTATGTTATGTTTAATACAATATGAGGCTATTGTGGTGCAGTTGAGATGCCCTTGACTGATGGCAGTGCTTGTGAGTTCCCATACTATACAGAAATATTATACGAAACTCTGTCGTTACTAAGTGACTGACAGACAACGTACATGCTGAATTACGCGGCTTAGAAATTTGAAAAGTAAAAAGGTTCCTTGGGGAGTGGGTAAGGCAGTATTAAAAAAAGATTTCTCAAAATTTCTACGGGAACGGAAAAAATACGGAATTACTATAGAACAACGTAACTAGAACTAAATCAATACAAATAGCAACACCATACGTCGTATGATATAATACCCTGTAAATAATAGTTCTTAGCTTAACTTTAAAATAAATAATAAAGAAATAGTCGCCACTAAGTACACATTGTTTTCAACCTTGCGGGAGTTTGAGATCAAAATAAAGAAATAAATAGAAATACAAATATAGTCTGTATCTTGGCAATAAATATCAGGCAAAAAATGTAAGATTTTTTGCCGTATTTTTAGCAGATTCAGCTTTGATCAAATTTAGGTTATTCTAAATTGCCTGATATTTATTGATATGTATTGTAGTTACGTTGTTCTATAGTAATTCCGTTTTTTTCCGTTCCCGTAGAAATTTTGAGAAATCTTGTTTTAATACTGCCTTACCCACTCCCCAAGGAACCTTTTTACTTTTCAAATTTCTAAGCCGCGTAATTCAGCCTGTACGTAAAATCTTAAATTTTTTGCCGTATTTTTAGCAGATTCAGCTTTTATCAAATTTAGGTTATTCGATTTGACTAATCTTAAGAGTTATTAGATTAACTCCATATTTATTTAACTATCTACTTAATTCTACTTTTATCATTCTTTTTCTTTAACACTAGCTTCAGTCTGTCTACCTCGCTTTCCAGGAAGAACGTGATGGTGTGTTAACAGAACGCCGCGCTTTGTTTTCTTATCAGAGCGAGATAATGAAAATAATTATTTCCCTCGAATGGTAATCGAACCCACAACCGTCATGTTGACAGTCAGATGATTGCATAGTCGTATATATTATTATGACATAAAATCTGCTCATATGCTTAGACTGTAAAACATAATTCAATGCAAATAAATTTCAGTTTTTTATAAAGTAAATATTAGTTTTGGCCTATTATTAACTATAAGTAAGTTTCAGCTGTGAATATAGTTGGTACAATAAATAGACACCCATGTGTGTCATCATACATATGGCCTGCATGTTGTAATGTTCAATAATAATAAATATCACAATGTTTTAAAACATGGTCATTAGTTCATTACCAATCAGGATCATAACGGGTTCGATACCCACTTGTTACCAAATGATTAAAAATATTTTCGTCAAAAGATTTTTAAATGTTTATTATTTTTACATATAATATACTTATATTTTTAACAAAAAAACCGCCTTCTTCCGCTTTTAACCTGATCGGATCAGAATCTAACCAAACTCTCATCACACTACCCTTGAAGTGTATCCTTTATAATAAAAAAAATCCGGTTAATAGTTTAATTTAAAATGTGTAATAATCGTGAAAATCCTTATCTTTGATTTTTTGTTCAAAAAAAAAATCATCTAAATCGAAAAAAAATCATCAAAATCGAGTAAAATTAATACCTACAGTCGAGTTGATAACTTCCTCCTTTTACAGAAGTCCATTAAAAGTTGTAACTGATCGCTGCCTTTACATGGAAGATATATGAGAAAATCTATTTATTATTAGGGGCAGTTCTATGTAATACAAACCAAAACAATGATTTTTGAATTTTTGTCTGTTTCTGTGTGTGCTTATGCACGCTGACCTCAGAAACGACTTAACCGATTTAAATGCGGTTTTCACTATTATATTTTGCCTTATTTTTCTTAACATTTGGTGTTAGTTTTATATAAATCGATCCATACATTAAGAGTTATATATGTTTTAAGTATTTTATTTAACAAAATTGCTACAAAATATTTACTGAATTGAGTGAAACTTCAGTTTTAGATGTATACATATTGTCTTTAAATGAGTATGTTATTTAAATGTGTAATCCAAATTAGTATAAGTAATTCAAATTAGTAAATCAACAGTTAAGTTATTAAAGCAGACGGAGCCACGAGCGAGTCGCTAGTAATAAATTAAACTTTATTTTCAGTGGTGTAGGTTGTTGCATGTCGTATATAAATAAAAGTACAGTAGCATACTTTCATGTTCAGAATTTTTCAATAAATAAAATATGTTATTAAATTACAAATCTTACAATTACAACGCAATCTGATACCGGAATATCTAATAAACTTATACATACAAAAATATATATACATAACTTTAAAATTCTTTCTATCCTAGTTTATCTCGTTTCTTGATCGCGAAAATTTTTATTATTAGTTAATGGTGGATCCAATACTATTTTTCTTTTTTATTGAATCTCACTTGTCGAATACAATCAATGAGAACCTGTAATATGAAAAAAATCTAACATAAATATAACACCTACATAAATATATACCTACAATACATACATCTAGTAACTAAAAAAATCACATACTTTGCGACGCCAATTTTATTTCGTCATACCATCATTTCTAACAAAAATAAAACAAACACGGCAATCAAGTATTATAATAAAATATATATATGTATATGTAGAAGTGGCCATTTAGATCCCTCCGCCTTCCCTCATTCTAGCAGGGGAAGTGACAAAAAGGATATACATCTAACAGGAAACTAGGTGACCACAGGATTTAGTAACACTGTGGCCTAGAAAACCCTAGACCTAATAAACAGTTTATGATCATAAATCATGATCACTCGTATCCCCCTCCTTCCCGACCTTGCTTTGCCGTGACCTTATTCGTTACTTAAAGGCCCAAATATTTTAAGTGTACCTGTATACCTAGTGTGTCATTTATTTATTTTATTATCAGCTGTATCCCGCACACAGCAGGGTAGGCAGAGGAAACCTAGTGTTAGGACACTCCGTCCCTCATTTTCCGCCAAATTCTGTAGGAATTGTGTGCTGAGTGTTGGAAATCAAAGCCCCGCTTTCCCTCGACACCAGAGCGAAGAAATGGAAATATGAATTTAAATAAATATTTCGTTTTTTCAAGTGGGAATCGAACCCATAACCAGTCGCGTTTACAGTCATACTTTGTGCCCCTGCGCCACGGTTGGCCTCACAATAAAGAGTTATGTATATCTTGCTGTAACGCAGCGAGACAGCATTTAACTATAAATATTATGGTTGTAATTTTTGTGGTTCTATTCCAATGCGGGGAAATTAAAAAAAAAGAAAGTTATTTTCACTTTCGCTCTAAGAACAACAATCAGTAGGTACGCAACGTCTTGAATTCGGGAAGAAAACGGAGAATGAAGTGTTTTGACCGAGGTCTTTTCTACTCACTCTAAATACGCGAAGCTTTAGGAAAATACGCGAATATGAAAGAAAAAAATTAAATTATTTTAAAAGGCCTTAGAGGCGCAGCAGCCTAAC
This sequence comes from Heliconius himera, assembly GCA_021202915.1. NCBI lineage: Eukaryota > Metazoa > Arthropoda > Insecta > Lepidoptera > Nymphalidae > Heliconius > Heliconius himera. The sequence continues at coordinate 21,312 of JAJHJA010001525.1, read as the reverse complement.
GTCTGACTGAACTAAATGGTTGTAGGTTGTATCTACCAATTGAAGAAATGATGCATTTTTCTAATAACAAAATTCTTGAGCTCCGCAATGTCTCGAAAATTAGGCGGAAAGTGGAGAACGGAGTGTCTTCATTTTATGGCCTATCTACCTATTATGCTATAAGCGAGATACAGTTTGAAGCTAACAAAACTTAATAACTTATATAAGTGATTAGGTAAATAGATAGACCTTCGCTTTAATATGACAAAATATTTAAATCTACTTACCAAGAAACATCAAGAAATGATTTACGAATAAATGTATATCCTTTTGTTTTGTACGATTGTAATGATATACGACTAAAACAATATTACTTCGGAAAATGTTAGAATATAAGACAGAATGTAAAATGATAGTAATTCATGTCTATACTGAAACCCGAAAACATAAGTATTAATCCTTCCTTTAGAAGAGAGAGAGACATCAAAGATTGAACTATAAAGTACGTACGCTCTATTCTCTATATTACACATAAACTGATAGGCGTAACTGAACGCCGCACCTTGACTGACCAGACCTGAAAATTGCTCATTGGCATTATAAAAACAAAAATTCCTACGGACGGAATTCGTATTCACTACCCACATCCTCACATTTGAATCCAAAACGTATGAATTTATTTTAAAAATAATATTATGCCATTAAACTTTTTAATCTAAGTTCATTAACCATGCGATTACAAATATTATGTGGCAAAAGAGTGACCTTAGCTATTAATAATATAAACAAACCAATTACTAGGTAAAAAGCGTTTTATTACCCGAAATGACTGATTGACGTTTTACTTCACTTGCATTACTTGCATATACATAATCTCTATATATAACAAAAGGATGGAAATATCAATTAATTATGTACATGAAAGATATAAAAAAACCAAAAATTAAGTCGATTAACAGTTATCAATGTAATACAAACCAAAACAGGGATTTTTGAATTTTCGTCTGTTTCTGTGTGTGCTTATAAAAGCTTGATTAAAATTGCTAAAAAACCACTCAGCAGATTTCTTGTCTGTCTGTATCTCTGTTTTGTTGTCTGTTTTATATTTCTATTATTTATATCTATATATTATCAAATATTGCTTAATTTTGATCAGCTTCACGCTGTATCCCGCACACAGCAGGGTAGGCAGAGGGAACCTAGTGTTAAGACACTCCGTTCCCCACTTTCTGCCGAATTCTGGAGGCATTGCGTGTTGAGTGGCAGAACTCAACGCCGCGCTTAGTCTCGACACCAAAGCGAAGAAATGGAAATATAAATTAATTTTGATGGCACATATTATTAGGATATCCGGTACGTAAATGCGTAATGCATTTCTCGCAGATTTCTGGAGGCATTGCGTGTTGAGTGGCGGAACTCAGAACTGCGCTCTGCCTCTTTTGTAGAACGAAGACATAGAAAATATTTCATTCGCCACGAGCGGGAATTGAACCCACTACTGCATGCTTACAATCGCACGATTGTGCCTAAACTAATAAATGAAAATATTATTTACGTATTTCGAAGGTCTTCTAAGAAATATGTATAAGTATTTGTAAAATGAATATCATTTTACAGTTAAATCATAAAATAAACATTAAATTTTATTATGCTATTGATTGTATATTCTCTTATGATATGCTGTTACAAAGCATTGTTTTTTTTATCCTTATTAATGCCGCAGTTGTTACTTGTCTGACTAAATACATTCTTGTTTTAGCTTCACGCTGTATCTCGTCATAGCGGGGTAGGCAGAGGGATCCTAGTGTAAATTGTTAAATACATAATGTTTTCCACCTTCAGCCCAATTTTCAAGACAATACTTTCAATAATTCGCGTATTGACTGTTGAGTGGTACGACTCAACGCCACGCTTTCTTTTGCTGTTGCTATTACAACAATGAAATACAGTAATGCATTCCCTCGAAAGGAAATTGAACCCACAACCGTTGCTTCGTACAACAATTCTGTGCAATAGTTATGTACTTGAATAATAGTTTTATAATATAGATATTATTAATTAGTTTAAAAACGATTTAAGCGAAGCGAGAAAATAAAGTGGTTTGAAAAATTACAAATTATTTATAATTTAATTATTACATAGTAAAGATAATTAAAAAATAGATCATGAAAATATTACTAAATACATTTATACTTACAACTCTGCAAGGCGTAAGTTGATCTTTGCATTTGTGTGAGTGTACACAGATAGCGTAGGTGTGATGACGACTTCAAGCGCGGCGCATCCCTTCATATTTTTTGTTGTTCAAATATTGTGTGACACAAAGAAAAAGTTATCACTATTAATGTACAAGAATAGAAAATGTATGTGACTATACAGTAGAAGAATAGATATAACGGAACAATTAATTTTTAACACAATGATGCACATGGTGTGGATACAAATTGATTTATTATGTTTTATTTTTATTATTAATGATTAATGATAAGTGTTATTTTTAAAGATTTTTTCCTTACTATACTTTTGGAGATTACTCACACAAATACAAAGCTCAGTTTACGTCTCGCGGGCTATGGTTATTGGGTATTTTCTATTTAGAATACATTTATAATTGTTCAGCAAATATCATTCATTAAAAAAAAACCAATGGCATTCATAACGTCCTCCTTTTTATTGTCGGGTAAGTAATTTATATTTAGAGACAAATATTCAACTACTACTTTTACTTTCCACCTACCGCATCAAGAGCACACGATATTTGACATTATAATATATATTTCTCTTAATTTAAAAAACCGTCACCTCTTTATTTAAACTCCAGTTAATTTTAACCAAGGGCGTTCTACTAACGTTTTGTATACACTATACACGTGTACAGTACAAAAGGCATTCAGATCAAAGATGGGGTTTTAGAACCCATTGAAATATTTCTATAACATTCCCATGAGCCCCCATGCTTTTGTGACCAAGGTCGAAACCAGTTCGCTTTATTCTGTTAAGTACAATAAATAACAAATTCAAGGTTTTCATTCAATAATAAATATAAAGGTAGGTATATTTTACAGCAGAACGTTCTTAATTGTTAAAATTAAATAAAAATCAAAAACACAATATATAAATGAAACAGAAATGTGTATATTTCAAAGAAATGTCAAATTATTCAATCATTCAGCCTGTTCCTACTAAACGAGAAGGACTTAGGATCCTCAAACTAATAATGAAAAATAAAGTTTTAGATTTTTCCCTAGCCACACCTACAACCTTATACGTATAATACTTAGTTTTTTTTAATATATATAGCTTGGTGAGCCAAATAAAGTGTCATTCAGCCGAACAATCCCGCAACCGGCAAGGTATGTAGAGGGAACTTAGCGTTAAAACACTCCTTTTCCAACTTTCCGCCGAATTCTGGAGGCATTGCGTGAGTGGCGGAACTCAACGCCGCGCTTTGCGTCGACACCAGAGCGAAGAATTATTAATATATATAAATTAAAAAATCATTTCCTCGAGTGGGTGTAGAACCCATGATCAATGGCGTTTGCAGACACACTTTTTGTCCTTGCGCCACGACTGGCCTCAAAGGCAAACTAGTGACTGACAAAGTAGTGTTTTTATTATACAGGCCTTCAAAAATAATTAACTGATACGACACTTCGTGCTTTATGTTTGCACCGTTACAACTAAAATTTAAAAATAACATTTATGTAAAAGAAAATTCATAACATTCACACTCTAATAATATTAAAAAAAATCTTAAATTTTCATACAAATTGTTGTCAGGGCGAATTTCACGCCATACACACATACATACATACGTACATACATACATACATACATATACTAAGGACGGGCGGTCTATTTGCGTCTTTACTATCTGACGTCACGAAACTCTATAAATCGCTTTCGTAATAAACTGTATGTCTGTTTGTTACGGATTACCGCATCGCCCTATTCTTCTTTTTTTGTAAACATATAAAAATGAAATAGGCTGTTGTGGTTCAGTAGACAAGTTCTTTGCAGCATTCGGTGGCTATAGTGTGTTTATTTCTTATACAAGGATATAATAAATTTATATATTATAATTACTTGAAATTGCTTTCGTCGTAAATGGGGAACGGAGTGTCTTAACACTAGGTTGCCTCTGCCTACCCTGCTGTGTGCAGGATACAGCGTGAAGCTTTCGTTGCCACGAAGTGTTGTCGGTAGCTTCCTGTAGGACTGACACTACAGACATTTCTTTGTTTGTATCTTGACTACTACTAATTGATAAATATTTTGATTTAGATTTTGATTATTTACAAGATGAATTGATTAGCTACAAGATTTTACTATGATAAGCGTTTTTAAAATAAGCTGAAAAATAAAGGCTGGAAATGATTGATTGATAATATTTAATTTTGGTGCTGTATAACTAATATCGTATGTTGGTAAAATTATGTTCTTTTTACATATTTTATCTTTCAGTAAATTACTTTAAATCGTGGAGTTGAGTTCCGCTACCCAACACGCAATCTCCCGAAATTGGGCGGTGCATGGCCAACGGAGTTTCTTAACTCTTAACACTAGTGTACCCTTATTCTGTCATATAAGGGTACAGCTAGAAGCTAAAAAGAAATGAAATATTTTTTGTTGACGGTGGGCGTAAATAATAAACGAGTAGAGCCTCGGCCATGTCCTGGCCTTTGGTTCTAATCATATGTGAACACATGACACATGTACAAACACTCAGAAGCTCGGAGCAGTGCCTGGGATTTGCGACCACAGGTGTAGGCTTCAGGGTACCCTTTACTGTAACAAACACTCGCCTTCACTGCTCCAGCCCAATGCAATTACAAATAGGTGTTAACCACATTCATAATTACGATAATAATCGATTAACTAAATAATCAATTATCCGAATAGTCGAGGTTAGTCAGTGGCAGAGCACGAGTAGTGCTCCGAGCCACACCAGAGCCAAGACTGCCCGTACAATATCCGTGCGGTCTTTTATACGATCGCTAATAAATAAGTTGTAGGGTAGAATGAATAAGAATCGTGTTGCCAACACGGCCATCCTGCATGGTGCCCGCCCCGGGCACCCCACGAGTCGGGATAAATCACTGTAACAATAAACAGCAGTTGGTCGTGCGCCTAAATTATACTGTATCATAAAACAGTCCCATAATGGAATTTTACTCATTTTATTATTCTTTACACTGAAATAGCTCGACAACATGACCCAACTTAAAAGGAATATGCCGCACTTAGGAAACCCTAAAGGGACTATGCCACACTTAGGAAACCTAAAGGGACTATGCAACACTTAGGAAACCTAAAGGGACTATGCCACACTTAGGAACCCAGACTCATAGCTCAACACAACTTGGCCTTAAAGAGCATTTCACTCACTTAAGCGTTCCAAGTTGTTAAAGTCGTCTCCCTCTTAAAGAGTATTTTTCTCACTTAAGAGTACCAAGATCAACTTTGAGCCCACATGTCAATATTCAAATGATATTATAAAATTATTGAGCAATATTCCAGATTATACTCTTAGTGTATATTTTATCACGGCTCGCTTAAATTCCAGTGGTTTCTTTCTGCTTGGTCAACCTGATCACACCAGTCTGGATCTGGATTGAATGAAGCAATATCACTCAGTCTTGGTCTTTGTGTTGTTGTAGTTGAATTACTAAATAAACCTGCAAGGAACTCATGATTAACTTGCATACTGGCCTGCTGTTGCTTAGACAGCGTCTCCACTCTCCAGAATATTAGCCAATGCCAAGAGTGTCTCCGAATTCCTTGGTATGTTTCTTCCTTCAGCGTGAGAGGATGAACCTGCTTGGTCCATCCCACTTCTGATGTTGACGGTGGGCGTAAATAATAAACGAGTAGAGCCTCGGCCATGTCCTGGCCTTTGGTTCTAATCATATGTGAACACATGACACATGTACAAACACTCAGAAGCTCGGAGCAGTGCCTGGGACTTGCGACCACAGGTGTAGGCTTCAGGGTACCCTTTACTGTAACAAACACTCGCCTTCACTGCTCCAGCCCAATGCAATTACAAATAGGTGTTAACCACATTCATAATTACGATAATAATCGATTAACTAAATAATCAATTATCCGAATAGTCGAGGTTAGTCAGTGGCAGAGCACGAGTAGTGCTCCGAGCCACACCAGAGCCAAGACTGCCCGTACAATATCCGTGCGGTCTTTTATACGATCGCTAATAAATAAGTTGTAGGGTAGAATGAATAAGAATCGTGTTGCCAACATTTTTTTATATTAATCCACAGGTAGTCTCTGTATGAGCATTACCTTCACAGCTGTCTTATCAGCTTAGTACACGCGCTGTCAAGTTCGGAGTCGGTTAACCGCATATTGTATCACTTGTCCAAATGATTATTACAATAATAAATTACATGTGTCCATAACACAGGCGATATTTTAGTAATATTTTCTTATTAGAGACATACATACAAAAACACAAATGTTTCCTCTTTATAATATTATAATTAAAATATAATATAATAAATGAAGAAAATGCACAAAAATTTTTGCTTCTTAATAAATAGCAAAATTTTTTGAACTGTCTTAATAGGAGACGGACTGCCTTTAACGCTAGGTTTCTAGGTTCCCTCTAGTGTTGCCGATCGATAGTGGACTATCGATCGGAATTCGATATTCTATCGATAGTAGTCCGATAGAAGGGCTATCGATATTATAATCGATAGTATCGATTAAAGAGATAGTATCGAAACTATCGATAGTTCTAAAGTGTACAATACTATCGGACAAATGCAATACTATCGATATTATCGATAGTCTCGTACCTCCAAATCAGAAAGCCATCGATACTATCGATAGAGTCGATACTATTGAATTTCTAGGAAACGATAGTATCGACAGTATCGATAGTATCGATACTATCGATTATTGTGAACTCCCGATTGCTTGCTAATTTGCGATAGTATTGATTATTATTTTCATGTGTAGTCACTAATCATTATGATATTAGAAACATCTTAGTTGAAATACCTAACTAATTGCTTATTCATACGCCATATTAAGTATTTATTCTTTTCACCAAAAAATCAAACAAAATAAATATAATAAAAACGAAAGAATCATACTCAATACTATCGTAAATTAGCAAATAATCGATAGTGCAAAATAATTGATGGAATCGATACAATAGATTTTATCGATACTATTGTATCCTAGACATTTAATAGTATCGATACTATCGATTGTATTGATTATTTTTCGATTAGGAGATACGATACTATAGATAGTATCGATAGTATTGCACTTAGCCGATTGTATTGTATTCTTCTAAGCTATCGATAGAATCGATAGTATCGATAAAATCGATACTATCGATTGTTGTATCGATCGCATAGGCTTTTTTAGATTAAAATTATCGATGGCGAAACTATCGATAGTTTGGCAACACTAGTTCCCTCTGCCTACCCCGCTACGTGATACAGTGCTAAGCTAAAAAAAAGCATACAATAATAATACTAGTCAGATATGTTCAAGTATATTGCTAAAAGAGTCCGTTTTGCTTTCAAACGGATTGGTTGAATAATAAATATGTAAATATTTGGTTAATAATTTAGTTAACTACTAGCGGCCCGCCCACGGCTTCGCCCGCTTAAAATACATGATTATTGATTTAAGCAGAATTGATTGACAACTATAATAAAATAAAATAAATAAATAAATCAGCTTCACGCTGTATCCCGCACACAGCAGGGTAGGCAGAGGGAACCTAGTGTTAAGACACTCCGTTCCCCTCTTTCTGCCGAATTCTGGAGGCATTGCGTGTTGAGTGGCAGAACTCAACGCCGCGCTTAACCTCGACATCAGAGCGAAGAAATGGAAATATAAATTTAAGTAAATATTTCATCTCCTCGAGTGGGGATCGAACCCACAACCAGTCGGTTTTGCAGTCACACTTCTTGCCGCTGCGCCACGACTGGCCTTGTTTACTTTATTGTATAAAATATTGTATAATAGTGCTTCAAAAATATATATTTTTATCAACAGTCATATAATCAAGACGTTTCGAATGTCATTCTTTAGCCAGGGTCATACCAGCGCGATTTCTATATAACATTCGCTGGCAAGGTAATGCCTTGAGTTCATTCAAATGACGATAACTTTTTTTTTAATGAACCGATTTTGATGAACCAAACTTTAGAACCTAAATTGAGTTAAAACAAAGCAATTGGTGAAATTTTCAAGTAAATCGGTTCAGTAGTTTCAGAGAAAAATGCGGACAACAATATGTCGACAGACAGACAGACAGACAGACAGACAGACAGACAGACAGACAGACAGACAGACAGACAAGAAATTCAAAAAAAATCTTTTTGCTTTCTATTAGTCTTTTTAAGTGTCCCTCTATCCATTTCAGTCAAAATTACTAAATGTACAGACAAAATATTTTTACTGTCTTATTATATATAGAGATAAATAAATTTAGTTTCCTCACCTAAAGAACACGTTCAATGATGTATACCATTACTTCACTAAAGTAGTAATAATATGTAAACAGTAATATTTGTACGAGCGTTATTTGTAGCGAAAACTGTGCTTCGTAACACTCGTCTTCTTCTTCGTCTAAAATAATTTGCCTTCGTAAAATATGTATAATGTATTTTCTTAGGATAATGCCCTGCTCTAATCACAGTTTACTTTACGTCAGAAGTGAGATTCGTCATCGTTGCATTTCTTATCAACCAACTTCAAAAAGAGGATGTTCTAATTTTCAACCGACTTCAAGAGAGGTTCCCAATTCGCCCGAATGTTTTTTTATGTATGCTCTTGTCAATATAACAAAATGTTACTATGCACAAAAATAATACCTAATTTAGATTGAAGTTTTACATAGGACAATTAAATTATATTTTTTTTCTTTAATAAAATCAAAGCACGTTTTAATAAATGTTAAGTAAATTTTATTTTTTTACTTTTTAGTATATTGTTTGAAGTTGTTTTTTTTTGTTAAGAATAAATTTTCGCTTTGTATCAGTAGCAGGCTAGACAAGGGAAATTTAGTGTCACTTTCGCTCCTTTTTTATGACATTACATGTTGAGTGGAACTGGACTTGAAACTTCAGCCGCTTGAAACGCCGCACTGTGGCTGGCCAGAGCTGAGAAATTAAAATCATCGATTCCCTCGATCTCACATTTCCACTGCGTTTATAGCCTCAAATATATGTTTTTTACCTATAATTTTTATCTATTTAATTTTAACCTCCAAGATGTATTCCGCATATAGCAGGGGACGGGGTCTTAATGTAAAAAAATCTGTTTTCCACTTTCCGCCCAGAATATTTTAAAGCCACAAGGAGTTATCAGGGCGGAAAAATTAAGATAATTCTTCCCGCCAGCACAGTTTACAATTATTGCGGTTTACAGTCAAATGAGAATGCACCACGATGGGCTTAAATTTTTCTTTATTTTTTTAGTTTCACGTTTTATCTCGCATATAGCATGGTAGGCAGAGGGCACCTGAAAACCTGGTGTTCAGACACGCAATTTCGATTAAGACACTTCCGTTCTGCACTTTACTCTGAATTCTGAAAGTATTGCCTTGTTACCAGAGTGAGGAAATAAAAATATTAAATATTACTTTTCTTCGAGTGGGAATCGAACCCATAATCTCTCGCGTTTACACTTGCACGCTTGCGCCCCTGTGCCAAGACTGGCCTAAAAACTTTTTTTATAGTGCTTAAATTTTATCTTACATTTTTTCCATATAATTTCAGGAATAGTAATAATGTTTTACCTAATCTTCTACGCATTGCTGGCGATGCTGTTCGCCGTGTGCATGGCAGGTCTCTACTCTGTGCTGGAAGATAACAAGCCTCTGTATACGATGGAGAAGTCTTTAATTGGTAAGATTTAGAAAATTGTATTTTATATCAGGATTAATTTGTATTAGGATGATTTTTGGAGTTCCACACCTAAAGGGTAAAACTATTACTAATTTTTTTTGATATATTTGTGCTGCTTAAATATACTCGTATATTTAGAGGACTCCCGTACAACAGACGTACGCTAACGTCTGTTGTACGGGAGTGCTAACTGCACGATGTATAGCTGACACGCAGGCAGAGAGAAGCTAGAAAAATAGTGTTAAAACACTCGTTCTAATTACGATCACCTCCATTGTCCACTTTCCGCCGACTTCTCGAGGTGTTTTATTAATTTTATCATTTTTCGGAAAAAATATATATTTAATAGTGCAGTAAGTGGGAATCCAACCCACAAACCATCGCGTTTCCAGTCGCACTCTTGTGACACTGCGCCACAACTGCGATCTTTTAAAAATAATATTATTCTGTCGTTAATATTATCATTATCATTGTATAGGAGCTCCATACAAAAAAAATACAACTGCAAAGTAAACGAGGTATCGTAAAAACCGTACTAGAATTAAGTTAATTAGGTATAATATAAAGACATAAAAAAATGTATAAATTATGTAAAAAAAATAATTGTGTAACACACGTGTGTGTGTATGTGTGTGTCCATCACGCGCTAATGGGAAGTGGGCAATTACAAACGGTAATTCTAATTGTCGTTCTCACCGTGCACACTGTACTGACGGGTAGTTAACCAGGATAATCATTATTATGTTACTTCAGTTTAGTTTTGAAATTAATAAAATAAATAAAAATTAAATTAGTTTCACGCTGTATCCCGCACATAGCAGGGTAGGCAGAGGGAACCTAGTGTTAAGACACTCCGTTCCCCACTTTCTGCCGAATTCTGGAGGCATTGCGTGTTGAGTGGCAGAATTCAACGCCGCGCTTAACCTCGACACCAGAGCGAAGAAAATGGAAATATAAATTTAAGTAAATATTTCATCTCCTCGAGTGGGGATCGAACCCACAACCAGTCGGTTTTGCAGTCACACCGACCGGCCTCGAAATTAATAAAAGATTTAAATTATTTATTTTGTTAAGTTATTTTTGCCTCACGTTCTATCCCGCCCACAGGGGAGGCAGAGGGAACTTGGCAACCAAGTATTAAGACATTTTCTAATAAGACACTTCCTTTCTCCACTTTCCGCCAATTTTTTTAAGGTTAGCGTGTTGAGTGGCGGAACTCAACGCCGCGCTTTACCTCGTTTCCAGAGCGAGGAAATGACAATATTAAATATTTCATATTCTAGAGGGATTCAACCCACAACCTATCGCGTTCACAGTTGCACGCTTATGGCCCTGGGCCACGACTGGCTTCAATTAATATGATATATTATATTGGCCTCAGTTCATATTATATACTAATTGACTTCAAAAGGAGTTTGACGTATACGTTCACGCTATATATTTCAAGATATTGCGTGTTGGGCTACGGAGCTGTACGCCGCGCTTTGTCTTGTTACTAGAGCGAGGAAATTAATTATTTTAACTTCTTCACTCCAATTGAAATAATTAATTTCCTCAAGTAAGAATCGAACCCACAATCGTCGTATAGTAAGAAGCTGTCTCACAGCACCATGATGGACTCACATTATTATTTTATTTTTCTTTTGTATTTTCAGGTGCTAACCCTGGCGTAGCGTGCCGACCGCAGTATAGTAGCATACAATACGACGTTGACAACTCTACTCATTACATCGACGAATTACGAGAATTTATTAAGGGTGTGTATACTTTAACCCATTATCCGCATCATCAGTTCATTCATATTTAGTTAAAATAAATAAAAATAAATCAGCTTCACGCTGCATCCCGCACGCAGCAGGGTAAGCACAGGGAACCTAGTGTACAATACTCCGTTCCTCATTTTCTGCCGAATTCTGGAGGCATTGCGTGTTGAGTGGCAGGACTAAACGCCGTACTTTGCCTCGAGACCAAAGCGAAGAAATGGAAATATAAAAATAAGTAAATATATCATCTCCTCGAATGGGGTTCGAACCCATAACAAGTCCATTTTACAGTCACACTTTGTGGCCCTGCGCCACGACTGGCCTCATATTTAGTTAATAATATGTAAATAATAATCAAAATCATTCCCAACCTGTATTTAAACTGCATGTATTTAATTGTAAAAGTGACATTCACAGATTATAAAAATGAATCGTGGTACGCATCGAAAACAGAGTGCACGGAAGAAGATGACTTCGGATATCCCCGCACTCCGTGCTTCTTCATCAAGTTGAATAAGGTATTTTTAGTTTTTTTAAAGTTTTATTTCACACTAATGATATATATGTCTTGGAAGGGAGGAGGTTGGAAAGGACACTACTCCATGAATTGGATAGGGATATAGCAGTGGTGCCTCGAGGATCCGGGGTCGCGTACCCGTGTGCCCAAAAACGAATATCGGATTTCAAAGGTCAGGGCACCCTCTGGATGGACCATACTTTGCCTACTATGGCAAACGGGGAAATACATTCCCCTGTAGCAGAATCGCATCGACAAGGATCTAGTTCGTTATCAATTGCCAATTCTGTCTAAACATTAATATTATTATAATTTTAACAGATCTATGGATGGAAACCGGACTTCTATATAAAGCCAGAAATGGAAGACATGCAAGGTGACTTGGTGGACTTCATTTCAAGCCGCCCGCAAGTTGAAGTAAGTAATTTAATTTGATAACCCTTGAGTTGGATCTAGATGCCATCGAGGCATAGTATAAGTTTCACTTCACGCTGTATCCCGCATATAGCGGGGTAGGTATGGTGGTATACGTAGAGAAATGTAGGCAGGGTTCTTTATATTAGATTCTTTCTGTCTCCTTAAGCAAACAATTTTTTTTCTTTCAGCGTCAACAAGTATGGATATCGTGTTGGGAGGAACATACAAATAACTCGAAGATAGAATACCCGTGGGGCATGGGACTGCCGGGGCGGTTCTATCCGTTCCTGAACAGCGTGGGTTATATAAGTCCCATAGTGGCTGTTAAACTTACTCCAATACGTTAGTATTATATCGTGAGCTTATCTTATAGTCAGTTCAGACTTAAATATTATTTTTTCTGATGTAAAGAACTGGAATGCAAGAATAATAATTATCCAGCAAACAGTTATTTTTATTTCGTTTAAAAAGTTACTTTTGGTACTTTTGTTAATTTAGTGTTAGATTGTGAGTTCGATTCCATTATTGTGAAAATAAAATATTTAATATTTTCGCTTTGGTAATGAGGAAAAGCTCGTTAAGTTCCGCCACGGAAAGTCTGAAACTAAAGTGGCGTAATGGAAACAGAGTGTTTTAACATTATAATCCCCGGTGCTCTCTGCTTACCCTGCTATGTGCAGGACACAGCGTAAAGCTAAAATAAAATGACAAGGGAAATGAAAAAAAAATATATATATTTATTAAGATTGATAAATTTGAATTAAATTATTTACTTTTAGTAAGAAATAATTTCATTTAAATTTATATATTAAAATGAATTCCACAACAAAACACGCCGTGATATATCACTAAATGGTTCCTACCTATTCCTGAGATGTGCGAAGAATTTAATTTACTTTTTAATTAATTTCAGCCAATACCCAAACAATAATCAGATGCAGGGCCTGGGCCAAGAACATTAAATACAACAAAAGTTTGAAAGAACCATCCGGATACACTCGGATAGTACTACAAGTGGATGATAACTACTCAAACGATACAACTGAAAGTTCTATGTAAAAAAATACTTAAAATACTTTAAACGGAACTTTTTTGTAGAAATAGAAGATATCTAGTAAATTCGCATAAATTTAGACATAGCTTAGCAGTGTTGCTAGTAACAAAAAATATTTTTAAAAATTTAAAAAATAAAAAACTAAGTTGATGATAGGTACTCAAACAATATACAAGTGTAAGCTCTGCGTAAAATAAAATGTAAACGTTAGATTTTTTAGAAATAGAATTTTTTAAATGTATTACAAGACACAAATTTTTAAAATAGCTTGGCAGTACTGATAACAAACAAATGTTGTAAAAAATAATGGTACAAAAAATATTTTGCGAGTGGATAATAACTGTAGTCAAACTCTTAAGCTGAAAGTTCTTTGTAAAATTTTCAAAAAATCATAAGCATAAAAATGGAAGCTAGCTTGTGGGGATTTTATTGTAAATTCTCATAAATTTAAATATAGCTTAGCAATATTGATAATACAAAAAGTTTGAGGCCATTGAGGACATCTTGGTGCAACGTCATAGTGTCTGATTGCAAGCGTGACGGTTGCTGGTTCAATTCCCACTCGAGAGAATGAATTATTTTTATTCAGTTTCATCTGCTTATATTGCAGCATTTCATATGCGGGATACAACGTGAAACTAATAATAATGATAATAATGGTATAAACAAATCTATGTAGTTGAATAAGAAAGTTTTGTTTCGGCGACTCTTAAAGAATGGGAGTCCTACTCTGTGCTACGTTCACTTTTTTATAAAGATTTTAAATATGTGTAAATGTTTTTCTTAAACGGTGCCATTAGTAAAACAATATTGTTTTTTAAAATCATATTTAGTCTAGAAGTCGATATTTAATTAGTGAAATTATAGAATAGTACAAATTAATTTAGTACAAATTGTTTCTAACTAAATGAAAATTTTAACCTATAAAATTTAGTTTTGTATGTTAATTTTAACAAAGTAATTTTAATTTTAATTTAATTTATTTAAGTATAATAAATTAAGAAAAATTGATTTTTGTTTAATACTTTTGAAACATACTTTTGTCGTACTCTAGATATCTAAGCTCCCTCACTCACAACTCTAAATAAAGATAATATTTATTGTGTGCATGTTTTGTTTGTAACACTGGGAACGGATGTGACTGTATGCCTGATGGTTGTTGGTTCAATATCCAGTCAGAATAATGATTTTATTTGAAGTCTTTTCATTTCAAAACGCGGTGTTGAGTTCCGCCACCTAACGCCACGCAATATCTCGAATTCGGACAGAGAAGAAGAACAAAGAATATTGATGATTATGCCCAATTGATATTTACATATGATAAACTAATAAAAAACAATAAAATAAAATAAGAAATTTAGTATTATTGTTCAAAATATTAAGATTTTTTACTATTTTACTTATGTATATCATTCCTTATTTATTTATTACTATTTAAGTACCTAGTTATTATATATAGGTATATGGTATTTTACCTCATGATTAATTTCCATACATCCTATGCATACTAAAATGGAATAAAAAATTTTTTTTGCTTAATTGACTTCTTAAATACTGCAAGTATTATTCATAATTATTTATAGTAATATTGCTTCACAAAAACAACAAAACTTAAAGAAATATTTATTATAATAGGTTTAAATTTTTTATTCTAAAGAAATATTTGAATTTCAATTCAAAAACCCCTATATCCCGACGATATATTTAAATTGTATTACACATATATGAAATGTGTATCTACATATTACACTGCCCATCATTATTGTCATCAAAAATTTACATTTTTAATTTTTTTGTTGTTACATTCAAAGATATAAATTAATACTTAAGTAATTGGATTTATTCCAATTAATTTAACGCGGTATTGGGTAGCTCTTAATAAGCGGTGTTTCAATTTTGTGTCTCAAAACGAAGTAAAAGAGTGCCTTGACACTATTATCTTTTTCTTTATTTTATATTTTTATTCTTACATTGAGGGAAATTGAGACGTGGATGGCATTGTCGTCATGGCGGAGCTTCATTTCTATATTTTATGACCATATTTAAATTGTACTCCATAATTCTTTTTGTCGTTATTCCGTTGCTTCCTGACTACACTGTTCAAACCAGATTAAATATTAAATCGTAAAACTGAATAGTTTTACCAATTTAATACTTAAAAAATCATTTATGTCTTTGAATGCTATTGTAAGTTATAATTTAAAATGTTAGTTGCATAGGAAATATTTAATTTTGCTTTTAATTTAGAATTATGTTTAAATTTAAACTAATATACGTACCTAATTAGTTTTTAGAAGAGTTGCTGGAATTTTTTTTTTAATTTTATTAACAAAAGTCTAAAAGATTTAGAAAAAAAAATAAAAAAATAGATTCAAATAGTAGTTAGATAGTTTACTTTAGTGCCATTTATTTCCCCACATTTTATTTTTGTCAAGTTGCTTAATTCTGAAAATACAATGTATTTAGTTCATATAATATAAATATAATTTTTATTATATTGATAAGTATAATTTTTGAATAAATTTAATATAATAATGTATATTTGTTTTTATATTCTTTAATGCATTTATACATTTTTGCAGGATGCTGGAAGAACTACTACTACATATGCCAAACCATATTGTTTTAGGATTGCCTTTTTCAAGTTTATTATCTAAGATGAGTTATAAATATTTCTTTTTATTTCATGGGATCTTACTTAGGTCGAAAATGATGAAGTTTTAATGTAAAATTCCATGAAATTTGGTGTGGTTGTACGTTCGATTCCCACATACGGAGAGTAAATTATTTTCTCACTCTGGTAATAAGACAAAGTGCGGTTTTGTACTCCACCACTAAATGTGAGCGGTGCGTGGGTGAAGGAATATCTTATCACTAGATTCCCTCTGAATTAGTTACATACCTTATTAAGATAAACTATTAAGTAGTAATAATTTTTATTCTTTAATACGCCTTTTTGCAAATGCAATTTTAAATCGATAAGTAACGATTAATTTTCTTGACACTTTCTAAACTCACTGTAATAGTAATATATTGGAAACTAAAGGAAATAAACATTAAGAAAAAGTTAACTGCTTTTTTTTGTGCCGCTTCACTAAGCTGTGAAGAATTACAATTAAAAATGGACTTAAATAAAAACAAATGAAACTTTTATTGGCGTCTGCTTCATATTTAGGGCGCCTAGCCCTAAATATGAAGCAGACTGAAATATAATCGTAAACTACGGGAAGTGCGACATTGTAATTAAGTAAATATGAAATGGAAAACGGAGAGTCCTGTCTTACTTTTTTCTAGCCCTACCAAGGTGTAGGCAAAGAAATACGAAATAAAATAATGGTTAAATTGTGGAAAAATAGGTTTTTGTCCATGACTGACCCGCACAGCGAGCCACTTCTTTTCTTCGAGTTCTTCCACGAGTCTCACGAGAGGGACTACGCCAACTGAGTATGTGTACCGAAAAAACGCAGCTCAGCTCAGATTCACATGAACGGAGCACTGGAGGAGAGATGCTATCGGGCCCATTCGATTTGTGGATGTCCAAATAACCCAGAATTTACTTAACAAGAATCGAGTAAGGGATGGCGGCACCTAACATCTCATTTTGTTTTAATAATGTATATACTAGTAGTTTCCACATAAATGATAATAAAAGTTAAAATAAACGCATCTAACTTAAAGCCTTAATACATTATATAGTGAAACCTTAAATTATATACTTACCTATACGTAAAAATTATCTAAAACCTACATTCAATAGAGCAATACAATAAAAGAGAATGCGCTTAAATATCCACAAACAACTAAGTAAATCTCTTTATGCCAACTTATTTAGTGTTATAAAATCAACAGAGACTAATCACTAGGCAAGGTGAGCTAATTGGTAAGGGCAGGGCGGTTGGTTGCGAGCAGATTTGGGCGGCTATAAGGCGGATATCAAAGACTATGAAAGGAAAGTAACAGTTTTAAAAATTCAAACTTTAATACCTTCTATCAAATGTTTTGCATATTTTACAGTTATGTACTTATAACATGTGGATAGATAAAATGGTAATGTTTTTAATTTAAATATATATTTGATGAAATGAATAGTTTTCTCCGTGACATCATTAACAATACACAACATCCAGATTCACACGTACATACGCACAGATCTATGAATACACGCTACATTAATACACTTTTTCACATGCATTTTTAAGTCGCCCAGAAAAATATTTGAAATGCTTAAATTATAATGTTCACACAACAAATGTTCACACTATGATACTGAATTTTCTATATAAAAGTTTTACTAAAGGATAAGGAAATCTATGTGTCTTTTTATAAAATATCTATTATTGTACAGAAAGAGAACAATGAAATAATTTATTCTAATCCATGATCAATTCGAGACAATAGTTATCTCTGGAGACATTTCAATAGCAACTGTTTATTTCATCTCATGTGATAATAATCACTTTATATTAAACAACAAATTTAACTAGTTTTCATGAGTAAGAGTTTTATTACTACACTCCACTTTACCAATGTTCTAGAAATATTGTATTGTACTAGACTGGAAATTAAAAGTAGTATTTAATGTAAACCAAACTTACAATAATTGTGTATATAATCTTACAATTTCTAATCGCGTAATGACGGCATCAATAATTTAAAAAATATGTATTTGCACATGATGTAGTAAAAAATCACATTTACCTTGTCTCTCAAAGACAGATCTACGTACGTAGCAGCTCGCACGCAAAACATCTACAAAGCAAGTTATCTTTGTAAGCAACAGGCAGTCTATCCTCACTCGGCACGATGGGCGCGGACAAGCCTAACGGCGTGGTGAACTACTGCAGGCGACCCCCACAAAGGCCCTTCCTGCAGAGAATACAGTATGCGATATGGGATCCGGAGGAAAGAAAGTTCTTGGGAAGAACGCCAAAGAGATGGGGTGAGTTGGTTTTTTTTTTTAATGATAAATCCTAATAGAATTTTGGTTTGGTTTTGTTTATTTTTTTGTTGAATTTGTAGGAATAATGTAAAAATTGTGTATGGTATTTCTTAATATTCTTCCCATATAGAGCACGAATTGCAAAAATTTTTTATACGAAAACTTTATTATTAAGGAGGAATCAAAATAGAAAATGTTTAATAACCTATTTGTAAACTTTTGCTATTAGCAAAGATTATTTATACTTACAATATTTTCACGTATTTTTATTGGGAATATAAATATTAATAACTAAATAATCAACAAAAAATACAAAAAGAAGTTTCGTTATTTCGTAAATAAATGCAATTGCACTACAAATAATAACTTTCCTGAATTAAATTCAACCCCATTCGGCGGTAAGTAGGGAACATTTCTTCGCGCTGGTGGCGAGGCGAACGCGGCGTTGATACGGTACTCACCTCACAATGCCTCCAAAATTCGGCGGAAAGTGGGGAACGGAATATCTTAACACTAGGTTCCCTGTGCCTACTCTGTTGTGTGCGAGATACAGCGTGACGTCAAAAGAAATATAAGGGTAGAATTGACTAGAGAATATGAGACATTGCGGAATTCAACACCGCACCTTATAGGACATCTCTTATACCCGTATATCTCAATAGATGAACGTTTGCTTAAAATATTTCCGGTAGCTGAACCTATTTACCGAGTATTTTAAACAAGCACTACTTGTAATGAAACAAAGGCCGAAATGGAAGTGCGTTACAAAAAGTCGATTACGTTTTATGAAACCTTTTCATTCGTTAAAGAGGACGTTAAAATGATATATTACGTTATTTAGTAAATGGTATTGTCAATATTCCATACATATTATTTATCTACATTGTTTTAAATTTTTGTGATGTATAAGTTTTTTCTTTTTCTGTTTTAGAGTAATGAACATTGAGCACTAAAATATTTTTCTTTAACCTTACTAGTTATAGCCCAGAACTTCATTGCGTGGGTATAAATTTTTTTCTAACGCAGGTAGGGCATTCCACAGTTTTGTGGCGCGGTGGAATAAAGTTCCTGCGAAACCGCACAGTAGTGGAGTGCCAAGTATCCAGATGGTGTGAATGGTACTTGAGTTTGTGACGTACTTAGAACATTCGGTGGCAAGTATCAGATTAAACAATTCTCCAGAACACTTCCCATGATAAATGTGGTAGAGAACGCACAGCCAGGAGACATCTCTACGCAAAGTCAACCTATCAAGCCCTGCACAGATCATTGGGTCCACAACGATTCGAACGGCTCTACGTTGTTTGCGATCAAATAGATCAAGCTTGATACTGGGGTGCAATAGCCCAGAGATGAGAACAGTACTCTATATGAGGCCGAACCTGGGCCTTGTACAGGGCCAATCGGTGTTTTGGCATGAAGCCTGTCTGTCTCGCTCGGTTGATGATCTCCAGTTTCTTTGAGGCTAACTTGGCCTTACTTTCCAGATGATCGCTCAGTCACTCAAAAGGCTAAGACCCAATGTGCTAATATTGGGCGCGGCTGTAAGGGGAGTGATTTGAAAAATTGGCGATACGACAAATGGTTTTTTTTGTGGTTCATGCGCAAACTTGTGCCTTCAATAAATATATCAATGTGTATGGAAAGACTATCTGTTGCTACATACATACACAAAATGACCAATATCGGCCTCTTAAAAAGTAATACATTACGTTAATTAACGTTTAACTAGCATTATATACCCATGCTCGGTATTCTCTATAAACTAGTAGCTAGTGGCTTAACATTAGTCAAATCTTAAATGACGTCTCTAAGTGCGACTATTCGCGTTAAAGTAATTTTAGAACAAATTTCCCTTTCATACTTTACGATGTAGGCTAGTAAGTACTTCACGAGTAATGGTGATTCACCTTAATGCACGTTATTTTCAACTGAAAATGTTTAGAAATACTAATAGAATGCTCTTATTGATTTTTTTTATAGCTAATAGTAAAATTTTTTTTTGATTACATTTTTAAAGACCACGGTAGCGGAGTTGAACAGCTGTTGTAAACGTGACGGTTGTAGATTCTAGTTTCCATTCGAGGAAATTAATCATTTGATTTCCCCGTCGTGGTTCCGACGCATTGAGCACCGAAATTGAAACACCTAAGACTTTAAATTCAAGGGAAAATGGGAAAAGAAGGAATGGTTGTGTAACCATGGGCATATCTTGATACTTGCCAGGATACCTGGACTTGGAGTTTAGCTTTGAAGAGATTTGTTCGTGGAAAGATATTTTGAAAGTTTTCAGAGATAATAATTTCTTGTTAGTAAAATTTCTGGGGTGGGCACAAGGTTAATCTGGGGGGAGCATAGACCACCTGACCCCCAATATTCCTATGCCCATGTTAGGTACTTTGTGCAATTACCGATTGAAACTTAAATCCGCATTTCAATATAAGATTCCAGGGTAATAAGCTTGTATCAATATACGTATCTTATGTACGTAAAAAATACATTTCAAATTTTTGATAAATGTAATAAAACACTAACTAATCTCATCGTATATTTCAAGCATGTTTATATGATGTTTGATTCTTTTAGTTTACATTTACACGTACAGTACGTCATGGCGTAAACTTATATAAATAGTTTTAGAACTTAGCAACGGGTAAAATATGATTTATGTGATTTTTAGTTACATAACTACGATATGAGATATGCCTTCGTGGAACAGTGGGTAAGTGTCTCAGACGATGAAGTGATTA
>JAJHJA010001524.1:0-16817 GCA_021202915.1 Heliconius himera | reverse complement strand
TGATTACATGCGCTGCACGACGCTGACATCCGCCATTCAACATAAAAAGTTTTAATTGAAGATAGATGAGAGGGCCAATGCCCTAATGCCGTTTTCTCGCTTCCCTGAAAATGATCCAGCTGGATATCAAAAATTCCGTATGTTGTCTATGTCTATCCAGCTGAAGGTGGAAGTAACTTAATCTAAAAATAAACAAACTCCCAAAGTTAAAAAAAAACAAAAACCAATACAATATTATAAATCACAATAGTGAGTCCTGAATGCTCGCCAATACTATTGAATTCAATATACAGGTTGGAAGAGGCAGCGCTCCTTTTACGGAAACAGCATTTAGGGTAAAATATTTCAAACCCACACCTAAAGAAATTAATCAAGATGCCTCAACAGTTTGGACGTAGGATTTTTTTTTCATTTCACGATTTTTATCCACACCTGTATATCGTGTGACGCAATTACGTATAGATCCCAATAACTTAAATACTTACTACTACAAAAAAACTAAAGGTTAAAAAAACTTTGATCTTTATCGCCAATACCTACGACTCGATTAAGGAATGAGGCGTGTGCGGCGGTGTTCCTTTGATAGGTTTATGTGTGCGTGCGTCATCCTTACAAATGGTGTTTTATTTAAAAACGACGATTTTATTATTTATTTTGTTTGAAAAAATAACTTTTTCATTTTTGGGAATTTTTTTTTTTCTGATTTATATTAGGCTTTTATAGAGTAGTTAAAACTGTGGTTTCATTTAAAGTGGTGCTTACACTTCCACCCTGTATATACGTATTTATGTACATCACTATTATAGAATCAAACAGAACCGACATTTATATTACTGATCATTTTGTCATTTCAATATTCGCTGTTTGCGTCGTTCTTGTAGATTTAGGATATGGAAATTTGCGTTTCTTTTCACAACACAGAAAGGTGCCAACAAGTATTATTATTGATATAATATTTTTCACCCCTCCTTCACTTTCACTTGTCACCCAATATCCAGATATTGCCTGTTAAGTAGCGGAAGCATTGGGTTCCGCGTTTAGACATACCAGACTGGTAACATGGAAAATATAAACCCCCCCGAGTGGTAAGGTTAATTAAAGTTTTAATATTGCTTTTCCACGGATAGTCTTCGCATGTAAAATTTATATTCATCAGAAATTTCCTCAAGTGTAATACGTCAACGAGGACGGACAACGTAAGTTGAATACGTCTTCACACTTTATTTACATAAAGGTTGTACGATCAAGCCTTTGGAAATCTCCTTTGAGACCATTCAGTAGGTTTATTGTTTTCTCTACAGCTTTATTTTTTCTCTTTTATTAACTTTGAATTTTGCGGAAAAATCTAGAGCGAATTTAATAAATTGCCGTAGTATCTTTCAGCGCCCATTATTATTGACGCGGCGTTGTTGGTGAGTGCTGCGGTGGGCTAGATCTCAGCTTACGATGGACTGTGCCAAGTAAGACAAACAGCCTTAGTAATTTGATATTGTAGTAAGGTTGTTGTAGCATTAGCTTGACACTGACTTCAAAATTATAAAATCCCCTTTTAATTATTTTTGTTTCACAAAATCCAAGTACGGTTTACTTTATATAAAATTATTTTTTACCTTTTAGTTCGTTGTTTGAAGTCGGTTTTTTTGTTAAAAAATATTTTATTTTACGATTGTAAGGGATGGGTAGACCTTAAAGGGATGCTTCTCAAACGAGATTGAATGTACTATGTAAAATCTCAATGTAAATTAGGTATTATTTTTCCGGAAAATAAAATTTTATCATATTGACAAGAACAGACATAAAAAATATTCGGACGAATTGGAAACTTCTCCCTTTTTTACAGTCGTCTGAAAATGAGAATATCCTCTTTTTTGAAGTTGGTTGGAAAGAAATGCATCGAATCTCACTTCTGACACCAATTTGAACAATGTTTTGCCTTATAACTGGTACAACTATTATAGTACAATTATACTTTTTACCAAACAAAAAAGCAAACTTGTTCAATTTCATCCGAATTCCAATACCAAAACCTATCCAAATCATTTTCATCAACCTATGCTTGAAGTGTATCCTTTCCAATTAAAAAAGAATCATCGGATTCGGTTAGTGTGATATTGAGTTATTCATCGATTTGTCGCGTACATAAATGCAAATTGAAGAGTTTTGTATTTGATTTTCTCATAGATACCATTGTAAGAAATAAAAAAGGGACCATACGGGAAGCATTAGCTTTCAAATAAAAAAAATATAAATACGCGTTTTTTGCGATATAAACGGCCATATCCTTTTCTTAAGAAACTTCAGATTTTTTTTTAAGAAATCATGGGGCCGCAAATTTGAGTATATGGTTTGTATTTTAACTCTATATCTCCAAGCGTTCCTGAGTTAAAGGCTGTTAACAGACAGACAGACAGATAGACAGACAAACGGAGAACGAAGTGATCTTATAAGGGTTCCTTTTTCCCCTTTAAAAGTACAGAATCCCGAAAAATGCATTCACTCTAAATAAGTATAATTCACTCTAAGACCCTGCTCAATAGATTCTTTTTCTTTTACTTTCATCTTTATTGTAGACACTTAAACTTAAATTAAAAAAAAAGAATTTGCAAAGAACGACGGACGAAAATAATGTGATTTCTTTTAAGAAATCACATTATTTTACTAAAATAATGTGATCTCTTTCAAGAAATCACATTATTTTCGCCACATTTTCAGTTAAGTCCGTTTTTTGTTCCGAAGTAATGTCAAATACCAACTGGCGGGTCTTTAAATAGATACATACGTGTTCCATTACAAGGTTTCAATGTGGTCGCTGTTGCTAACTTAGCATTTCTTTTGAGGTTATTTATTGTCAATCATTACAACCCTCTTTTAAGTATTTTTTTTACTTTAGCTTTACGGTGTATCCCGCATATAGCAGAATATGCAGAGGGAATCTAATGTTAAGACACTCCACTCCCCACATTCTGCCCAATTTTCGAAAAATTCGAGTCGGTGACATAGCAGAGAGTCAAATTTTGTCCATCATAACGAAGAAATGGAAAAAATTGATATAAAATAGTGATTTCTTTATACGGTTTTTTTAGAGACCGTCGAAGAGCCTGAAAACGTAATGGTTGTGAGTTTGATTCATTTCCCCACTCGAGGTATATATTTTTTTTATTACAGGTTTTACATTAGGTTCTCTACTTCTCCTTCTCCTGCAATAGATCCGATACAACCTGAAGCTGAATTTAAATATTTATATAAAGTAGCTGGGTCCTAACTGGTAACGTTGAATATGTTATATGAAATTTAAATAAATTTTATATTAGTTTGGTTCAACCCAAAACATGAAAAAAAGGATTAAAAGCCCATGAATAATTAATTCATCGCTAACACCTAATCTCGATGTCGAACAACGCTTTAAAACATTTATAACCTTCACAGGATTTAACGGATTATAGAACGCGAATTGAACTTTAAAGTTATGATAATGTTACAATTTTCTAGTTGATACCCGCTACTTCATTTGCCCGGATTTTGTGACCTTTGCTATAGTGTTTTTATAAACTCCCCACCAGAAATAGAAAATGGAGACGTTATAAGTTTGACTTCTTTATCTGTCTATTATTGTGTGTTTGTGTATGTGTATCTGTCTGTGGCATCATAGCTCCCGAGCTGATGAACCGATTTCAGTGCGGTTTTTTTATTCGAAAGATAATTTCATCACGTTCTTAGCTTTGTGTGATCAAAATTCTTCCAGCCGTTCAAGCTCACCAGCTCATGTCGAAGTATATTGTAATATAATTTGTCATTTGTTTAGTATTTATTCCGCGGTCGAATGTTTTTAAAAATGTGGTGTACATGTGTAAACTCGAAGATCAAACAATAATATGGAAATCAAATAATAAAAGAACAAACCTTGAAAATATACCACCCTAGTCGTGTTTGGACTCATTTTAAACAGAACTAAATACCTATATATTTAAGTTTATTACAAAGCTCAGTTATTAGGTTATTTTTAATAAAAACAGATTTATCGCTTAAGAGCTGCAAGTATTTTGCTAAAACGAGATAGTATATTTTGAGATCGGAGTTTTTTTTTTTATTTAAAAATTTATTGTCAATTATTTCCACTTTCTTTTATCGTGAATTGAACGTAAACTACTTTTAGGGTTCCGTGCTTTTTAAGGAAAAATAAACCCTTGTAAGATAACTCTTTTATCCGTCTGTCAAGACCCTTTCTCTATCCTAAAAAAATAATAGCCTTAAATACCAAAAAAAACACAGTACACTTTAAAGGGAATTAAAATGAATAGAGTACTTACGATTGACCTAGAATTATGAAATTTGACAGCTAGCATCTACAGATAGTACTAATTCAGGAAAAAATTTGAAAACTATACGTTTGTGGTAAAGTCCTAAAAAATAATAGCCCTTAATTTTGTTGTGTTTTCCTTTTCTAAATGTGGAATAACATGTTAAGAAAATTAAAAATGAATCTAAGCTGTTACTACATCACCTGGCGTAGTGGCTCAGTGTTTGACTATAAACGAGACGGTTGTTGTGGTTTCGATTTTCACTCGAGGAAATTAAATATTTAATATTTTCATTATCTAGCTTTGGTAACGAGGCAAAGCGTGGCGTTAAGTTCCGCCTCTCAACACGCACTGCTTCGAAAATTCGGCAAAAGTTGAGAACGGAGGTGCCTTAATTCTATATATATATATATATATATATATATATATACATTAAAATTGAGGAAGCTCATAGCGAAAGCACTTTTATATTAACGTTAACGTTAAGTTTTATAATATTAACTGATAAGCTAGCATGTTAGTAAAGGTTAAAGATAAAAAGGGACAAGAAAGGAATCATTATTAAGTTCCTCGTGTTGTTCTCGGTTAACCTTGAAAATACACTATCGATGATAATGGAGGAAGAGTTACGTAAAACGCATAAGAACATAAGAACCACCCGGAGGGGAATGTACGCGAGTAGGTACTACCATTACGTCAATACTTATATTTCAAAAAAAAGATTAATGGTATTCAATAAAAATATATCGGCGACATTGAAAAGCTCATTCATAGTAAACATAAATAAACTAAAGAAGCGCCTCCCTCGCAGAAATAGCTCAAAGTGTAGTTATATATATCCTATACAGGTCTATTAAAAGTTTTGCAGGTAATTAATTCTTAAGAAAAAATATATTTAGACCGACACGTCTTCAGTTACAGTGAAAAGTCTTTGATAGGCTTCTTAGAGTCACCTCCCACGGTAAATACTATTGCTCGTCGATGTACACATTTTATTCTTAGATTATCTATATATCTATATATATAAAAGGACTTGTGCTGACTGACTGAGGTAAGATGCACGCAGAGCCGTAACCGCTGATGGTAGAAACGTGAAATTAGGGCGGATGTTTATTTTCATATTCTGGACATCCACTAAGAAGGGAATTTGAAAAATTTTAACCTTAAACGGATGAAATAGAGGTTGAAAGTTTGTATGGAATGAAATTTTAATCTGTACCGATTTTTATAAAATTTGAAATTCAGACTCTTAAAAATATTTCATTGAACACGCGTTTCATGGTTTTTAAGAATTCACCCCCTAAGGGTTCAAATAAGGGGTTGAAAGTTTATATGGAAAAATCTTTAAATTGCCACTGATTTTTATAAAAATTTAAATTCAGACTGTTAAAAATATTTTATTGAACACGTGTTTCGTGGTTTTTTTAGAATTCACTCCTAATAAGCGGGCGAAGCCGCACGCGCCCTCTAGTAAAAAGATATACCTGAGAAAAAATATTTCTACCTTTGTTGTTATATAAAATCGTTGTGAAAATAAAGAGTAAGGCTGTAGTTGTCCTGGTTATGTATCTGAACGTAACAGGTCTATATTTGAATAGTCCCACGTGTTTACATCCATTGATAGTCAATAAACAATTACATATGTCAACATACGTTCACTTTGCCCTTATGATTAAATAGATGTATATATATATATATATATATATATATATATATCGACGATCTAATACACGACGATCAAATTAAGACACCTCCGTTCTCAACTTTTGCCGAATTTTCGAAGCATTGCGTGTTGAGAGGCGGAACTTAACGCCACGCTTTGCCTCGTTACCAAAGCTAGATAATGAAAAAAAAAAAAAAAAATTATCTTCACGCTGTATCCCGCACACAGCAGGGTAGGCAGAGGGAACCTAGTGTTAAGACACTCCGTTCCCCACTTTCTGCCGAATTCTGGAGGCACTGCGTGTTGAGTGGCAGAACTCAACGCCGCGCTTAACCTCGACACCAGAGCGAAGAAATGGAAATATAAATTTAAGTAAATATTTTATCTCCTCGAGTGGGGATCGAACTCACAACATGTCGGTTTTGCAGTCACACCTCGTGCCACTGCGCCACGACCGACCTCTGAAAATATTAAATATTTCATTCCCACAAGTGAAAATCCATCTCACAACCATCGCGTCTGTAGTCAGGCGCTGTACCACTGCGCCACGACGACCAAACTTTCTTACTTTTATTAATCTAAAAATATTGTATCATAAACTGTCGTTGATTTCCACATCTGTGAAGCTCATCTGTGAGACCACACAATACTACAAATCATAAGTATATATATTTTTTACTTTTATTCCTCAACTTGATGTCTTTACAAGGGTATAAGTAAAACTTTGCAAATATCGACATCAGCTATATTAACAACGTGCAATACTAACAGTCCGCATCGAGTTCAAGTCTCTCTCACTAATATTGCTCTCGAAGCCGCGATAAGCGCTAACTTACACTCGGAGTTTCATTGATAAAGTTTCAGCCAACTAAAGGAGCGCTCTACATTTAATGCTTTATTAACTACTTATGATATTACACATTAAAGAAGGTATTACTGTATTGGAATGTAAACTTATCTATATTAGAATTTTTTCATAGTATTTTAATTATACTGTAATAGAGAGGTCATTTTCCTTTGTCAAAAAAGTATTTTTTTCGTCTTGGCTTCTTCATTTACATATATATTATAATACTTATTGTATTGACGCCAGTCGTGGCGCAGCGGCACGAGGTGTGACTGTAAAACCGACTGGTTGTGGGTTCGATCCCCACTCGAGGAGATGAAATATTTACTTAAATTTATATTTCCATTTCTTCGCTCTGTTGTCGAGGTTAAGCGCGGCGTTGAGTTCTGCCACCCAACACGCAATGCCTCCAGAATTCGGCAGAAAGTGGGGAACGGAGTGTCTTAACACTAGGTTCCCTCTGCCTACCCTGCTGTGTGCGGGATACAACGTGAAGCTGATTTATTTGATTTATTTTTTTTACTAGTGGGCCTGGACGCGGCTTCGCCCACTTGAACTATACGAATATTTATTCAATATATTTATATACCAATGGGCGCGTGCAGCTTCGCCCGCTTATTTGCGCCCTTAGGGGTGAATTTAAAAAAAACCACGAAACACGTGTTCAATTAAATATTTTTAAGAGTGTGAATTTAAAATTTTATAAAAATCGGTGCCGATTTAAAAAAAAATCCATACAAACTTTCAACCCCTATGTTATCCCTTTAAGATTAAAATTTTTCAAAATCCCTTCTTAATGGATGATCAGATTATGAATATAAAAAATTGTCCAAATTTTACGTTTCTACGCAGAGCGGTTACGGCAGTGCGTGCGTCTTACCTCAGTCAGCCAACCGACGACAAAAGTGCAACAAGTCCTTTTATATATATAGATTATTCAATGTATATGGTATTCTACTATTATTTATATTTCTACAGAACTCACAAGCTCACTTACAATTCACTTGTGTCGCTGCCAAAAGTTCCCAAAGGTTAAACTAATGTTTATTTAGATTTATTTACTACAAATCTATATTAAGAAGAGACCAAACTAAACTATTTCTATTATAAGCTCCGTCACACAACATTCTCCGTTCCGTTTAGTGCTCAAAGTTCAAAACTTTCAAACTAAAATAAAGTTAACAATTTATAACATACAAGTTCTAAACATCTGATAAACTTCGGTATATGATTTAGATATCTTTTAGATGATTTATGTAAAACTTTGTTGTGTACTTTATTCTTTGAAATTGCTATATTTAACCTATTAAGAAAACTTTATCTATAGTTAATATACCCACACTGGCAGTTAGAGTAGATTGAGACGAAATTAATGTTTCTAGGGTTCCGTACCTTTAAGAAAAAAGGAAACCTTATAAGATCACTTTCTTGTCCATCTGTCTGTCTGTCTGTCTGTCTAGAGTATTTATGTCAGAAACGCTTGGAAATATCGAGTTGAAGTTTAAACTATATACTCAGATATACGGTCCCATGACTTCCTGAAAAAAAAATTCTACATTTCATTAAAAAAAATATGGCCATTTATATCGCAAAAAATGTATTTCGACACTATAAAGGGAATCAAAATTAATAGAGTCATTCCAGTTGATCTAGAATTATAAATTTGGAAGCTAGTATCTATAGGTAGTACTAGTTCAGAAATTCTACCTCGAGCGAGGCATATAACAGGAAAACGGTAAAAGCCTAGTGTTCACATTCGTTTACTTTGATATTAAGGTATCGCGGATTAAATGGCGTAAATCAACGCCGTATTTATTTTGGCCGACAAGAGTGAGCATCGACTCACAACTGTCAATGACGGTTAGCTACACTCACCTGCCTTGAGAATAATGATAACAAGTAAACAACAAGGATATACAAATCTGTGATCAAATGTCAAAGGACCATAAATATTATAGAAAATATATCTATGAATAGAGAGCAAAAAAACCAGTACTAATTATATCAACGTAATACATATACATATAGACTTTAGCATCAATATACTTCTTGCAGAAAGTTATTTATGTACATTTATCACTTTGCGGCGTTGTGTTCCGCCACTTTACACGCATTTTCTCTAATTCGTGCAGGAAATAGAGAACTAAAGGTAAATTACACTTCTAATTATCAAGGGAAAAAATAGGAGTTAAAATATGTGCCCAAAATAAATTTAAGCCTATAAATATATACATATACTATCTACTTTGCCTCAATGGCGTAATGTATGAGAAGTTATGTGTATATAGTATACACTTATAAAAAGTATAATAAAAAGTATAAATATAAGGGATATAAATAAAAACTACTAGATCCACTTTATCTTTTAATTGATACACAGCTAAACTCTTCAAAGGTATCATGACGCCAACATTTTGGCACGCTTTATCTTATCAGGAATCTGGTCAAGTGCGAGTCGGACTTGTGCACGGACGG
The DNA here is from genome assembly GCA_021202915.1 of Heliconius himera. Lineage (NCBI taxonomy): Eukaryota > Metazoa > Arthropoda > Insecta > Lepidoptera > Nymphalidae > Heliconius > Heliconius himera. Next base: position 7,534 of record JAJHJA010001524.1, on the reverse strand, counting down.
GTTCTGTAGAAATTTCAAGATTATAGGTTTTACTTCTAAACAATGACATTTGGTATGAACTATTAATAACTACAAAATCTGTAGTAATTTATTGTACAAAATTGAATCTAAGAACATTGATGACTAATAAAATAAATGCATTAATAACACAACTGAGTTGTGATATATTTGAAAAAAGTAAAGTAAAGTGGGTGGAAAGAGGGAACGGAATGTCTTTACACTTTGGCTTTGTTCCTTAAAAAAGTGGGGCATGTATGAGTATGAAGAAAAACAAAACACCGCTGTCTGTTTGTGTTTATGCGACGGTGAAAGATTGAGAACATCTGAGATTAACTGATTAACGAAGATTTGTCGAAAATTGAGAACAAATTAGTCAAATACTGCAGAAATCCAAATGTTGAACGGTGGAACTCAACGCCGCGCGTTTCCTCGACACTAGAGTGAAGAAATGTAAATATACATTTTAAATAAATATTTCATTTTCTCGAGTAGGTATCGAACCCACAACCAGTCGCGGTTATCGTCATACTTTGTTTTTGGCCTCAATAATCATTTTAATATAAAAATTAATGTTAAATCTTATTTAATGAAATTTGTTAACTATAGTCTTGTTTGGATATTTTTATGCAATTTGTTTATTGCAATAACTGTGCGCTAAATCAGTTGCGGATAAATATTTACATTTATCAACGCCACACTTACCAAACGAACGAACGAACAGAAAAATGTAAAGCTGCGATGTATAATAAGTATATAAAAAGACGTACAAAACAAATTAACCAAAGAAATATATTTACTCACTGAATACCTACATCATTTAAAATATACATACATTTTTGTCATTTTACCCAATGTTTGTATGAAGTAGTAGAGACTACAGACTCTACTCTCCATACAGTCAGAGCGCGGCCGCGCGCGAGCGACGACGTCTACGCGCTCTACGCCGCGAGAGTGTGGAACTTCGCTTTGTGATACTTCGATAGAACTTTGTTTAGGGGTTGTGTTCTAGTGCTGTGTTTAGTGTTTCTGGTGATTTTGTGATTTTATGGTGATTGTAAATCATTTTGGTGACGAGGTAATATATTTTAGTGACTTTATGTTTTATTATATCCAATAATATTAATAAATTAAATATTTATTCATTATCATTTTTCAAAATTATATTTAATATAAGTAACAAAAATATTTTCTCATGATTAACACACAAAGATTAGTTTATACATAAAATAAATAGAATAAATCATTTTAACAAAAGGATATTATTAAAATAATTATATTCTATAAAAGCGCGGCGTTGAGTTCTGCCACTCAACACGCAATGCCTTCAGAATTCGGCAGAAAGTGGGAAACGGAACGTCTTATGACGCTAGGTTCCCTCTGCCTACCCTGCTGTGTGCGGGATATAGCGTGAAGCTGATTATTATTATTATTATATTCTTTAAATCCTTTACAAATAACATAATTTATTAAATAGCCTAATTTATTGCTTACAATATTTTTTTTAACAAAGTAATAGAATATTCTTGATTCGAGATAAATAAATCATATAAATCAGCTTCACGCTATATCCCGCACACAGCAGGGTAGGCAGAGGGAATCTAGAGTAAGGGTATTCAACGTTTCTATTGTTTTAAATATTTTAATAAGAAAATAGGAAATGTAAATAGGAATTCCCCTTGGCAGATGATTAGCAGTTTGTACTTATATTTTTTAGCAACAAAAGCAAGAAACTAGACAATAGAGCGTAAGTATAATTACCATTCACATTTTTTTCTCATTCTTCTAAAGTAGAACTAACTTCGTAAGTTATCTACTGTCTGTTTCGTTTTAGACACATTTTTTTAGCTGTACGCTGTATACTACACATAGCAGGGTAGGCAGAGGGAACATGGGAACCTATCGCTAAGATCCTCCGTTCCCATTAAGCCTTTCCTTACTCCACATTCTGCAATTTTTTGATTTGCTGAATTTTTGAGGCACTGCGTGCTGAGTAGCGAAAATCAACGCTGCCCTTTGCTAAAAAAATATTTCATTCCTTCGAGTGGGAGTCGAACCCACAGCCCCACCCACAGCACGCTTGTCTCAAATTAGATATATTCTATGTGGCTCTTTCCACCAGAGCAGTAAAGTGAATATAATTTAAATTAAAGATTCCCAAGAGAAGGAATCGATTCCACAATCAGTTCAATGCAATCGAGACACTTCACAATTATTTTGTTTCAATTATTTCCTTTTTTATTAAATACAAAAAATATCAAATTACAATATCTATATTATAATAATATACTAAGTTACCGTAAATAATGAGACTGACATTATCCTTACAAGCTTGGAATAAAAAAAAACCATAAATAAAATAAAATGAAAAATTGTTACAAAAACTAATATAGCTAATTAAACTTTAAGCGGATGTCGTAGTTTGTAAAACAATAAACATTCACGATATAGTGAAGTTCTTTAATCTTTACGAAACAATACTTCACCAAATTCCGCTACGGCAGCTAGAGGTAGCCAGAGGGAATCTAGCGCTAAGAGACTCCCTGTATTTCGCTCAATTTTCTATACACTTCGTTTAGTGGCGCAATTCAACCTCGAGTCGAAATCGAACTCACAACAGGCAAGTTTCTTAAGTTTATAGTAACTCTACTACGAAGTGGCCACTCGGCCAGCTCGTTGAAATCAATAAAAAGTAAAGAATAAAGTGGCTTATAATTTTATCTAAAAACTTGCCTCAGATGTATGAATTTTAAACATTCAATCTGACACGTTTACTCTTCCACAGCAGCACCTGTAACTCTCTATTGTTTGTTTAAATATATTCAATATATAAATAGCGTAGGTTGTAAGAACTCGTCAGCCTCAGTCAGGTGACCTTGACGCGTCACCGGAGAACTGGCTCCGTCTGAAATTACTCAAATATCTAGAGTATAGGTATTGTCAATTATGTTTAATAATTCCATTTGTAGAAATAAATTGTCTCAGAATTTGAAAACAGAGTGTCGTAACTCTTAACACTAGGTTCCTCTTTCCTAGCCTGCTATATGTGGGATACGGCATGATGTGAATAAATTAATTAAAAAAAACTGTGTCATTAATTGTCTAAATTCTTTGTTAAATAAAACGTTTAAATGTTTTTTTTTACTAAATCAAGTTATTAGTGTAATTCCTCGTATATAACATGTTTGACAGACGGTCGTCTAACTCTAACCGGTCTGTATCACGAGTATATCAGAGTCCGCTCTTATTAAGTGTTTATAATGAAATTACGTGAATGAGCAAAAACCAAGGTCGAGTTGGGATGAGTTATTGAGAGTAAAGACTTCTTGTCTTTATGTCATTGTTTGAAGACAGAATTTTGTGACATATTCATGAATATACCACCTTAGCGCTTTATTCTGCATATAGAAGAGATATGTGACGTGGCGGACGCTCCGCTAACACTCTGATCTCAGTTTTCTCAACGTCTGGTTTTGTCGTATGACCAGATCGAGGAAAATATAAATTAGTTCTCCAAGTGGAAATCGAATCCACAACTGTCGCATCTTCAGTCACATCATAGCTATAACTGCTGCGATCCAGAGTTATACCGCAGCGCGTTGGCAACGCGGCGCATCACAGACATTTGTAGACAGATTTAAATAATTACCCAATAATAGCTAATAATAGGAACGCTCATTGTCAAAATATACAACACGGATCTGGTTTATTGAAGTTTGGAGCGGCGGCTCACTCACATAGGAACGTTACACATTCCGGCGGAGAGTGGAGAATAGACTGTTACTTTAGTTGATCTCCATCTTCCTCGCTATGCAGGAAATAGTGCGAGTCTCATATTTACTTTTAATACATAAATGATTTTATTTAACCGTACGCTCAAAAAATGGATTTTAAACCTATGTTATATCTACCCACTCTAACTACTGTACTATAGTATTCCCACTTTACCTTCTACAACCGTTAATACGATAATCCCGTAAAATCATCTTTCTAAAGGCGTGTAAAGAGAGAACGTGCACGCGACTAGGTCTCGAACTACACACTGACAGATATAGTTAGGAGAATCACAGACAATTTAGTGAAGCTCTCACGTGACACCTATACTAAAATTTAGACCAAAAACAAGAAAAATAGTTACAGTACAAGATGAATAGTAATTAAGTAGGAAAAGTATTAGTCATTTTAAACAAGGCAAATTACTGATGTCTTCTTATTTTTTAAATAAGGTCGTCGTGGCGCAGTGGCACAAGCGTGCTACTATAATCGCGACCGATGTGGATTTGATATATGGGAACAAAATTTTTATTACAAAAAAATCCTCGCTCTGGTACCAAGGCAAAGCGCAGCGTTGAGTTCTGCAACTCAACACGCAATACCTCGAGAAATCGGCAGAAATGGGGGATCTCTTAGTTAGTTAGATTAGCAACCTCCAAATAACCGCAAGTCTAAACATAGTTTTTGTTACGTTTATCAAATTGCTTTGTATTTAATACATCTTTCTATAAGTTTAATGTATACGAAAACTATTCTCCAATCAACTAAAAAAACTTCTAAAATCTTAGTGAACTGACAGTTTTATGATGCCCTACTTACATATACTATTACCTATTGTAATTATAAACTTTACAGTTAAAGAACACGTTTACATTAATAAATAATTTAATATTTTAATATATCAAATGAGAAAATTATACAAATATTAAAACATCAACGAACTGGAAGCAAACATTGATTAAACTTTTAATTACAATATTGTTAAATGAAAAAAAAAACCATAGACCAGTGAAACCAGTGAATTCTAAAACTTGAAACCAATAAAACTATAACTTAATATATGTATGTATATAATAGTTAACTATTATGTAAGTTTGTATGTAAATTAATTTTTATTTAAGGGCTCTCTATTTACGTCGTAACTTTTTATAGTAATATATATTTTATATAACTTTCATCAAATATTTATTGAGTTATTAAAAGGATCTACAATATTTTATATATTTAAACATAAGGGTTATTACCCTTAGCGAACAAGCTATTTTCCAAAACTACATCAATTTTAATTGATCTTACACAACATTTCAACAGATAATTGTATAGTATTTAATCTCTGGAGCCCTTCAACTAATTATAGAAGGTTGTCTCGTAAATTATAATCTTCGATCATAATAAAGTAATAAACCTAAACAAAGTAATAAATTACTTTAAAATATACGAACAAGAAGTTAGCTTGTTCAATTTTAGATGGTTTTTTATAATAGATAGGTAAATTTATATTTAGAGCAGAGTAGAGTTTCAACGATTTTATATATTTTTTTTTTTTTAGCTTCGCTATATTTCAAATATGACACGCTACTACGCTACAGCAAGAAATGCGGGCAGATGGAACCTAATGTTAAGACGCTTTCGCTTTCCCACTTTCCACCACATTCTAAAGGTATTGCGCGTGGAGTGGCGGAACTCAACGCCGCGTTTTGTTTAGTTACCAGAACGATAAAAATAAAAAGTACAAATAAAAAAAAGTATATTTAATTTCCTCTTCCTTCCTTAAAAATATTAAAAATATCAAAAATAAAAATAAAAAACTTAAGAATTGTCTCAATGTATGAACTTGATCTTTAACATTAACGAATTCCTACAAACGTACGTTTAAATGTATATTTGCGTGTTGATGAGTTGACGACCTATTGTCGTCGTCATACGCGTGTTGATTGATTTACATACATTATATATAAAGATCTGGTCTAGTTACTGGCTTTAAAACAGTCACTTGCTCCTCATTGTAGCGGCTGATTGGATGTAACGCGACGATTGTGGGTTCGATCTCCGCTCAGGGAACTAAATCTTCTTAAGGTACTTCCTCTTTAATAAACTCTACTCAACATACAGTGTCGAATCCAGGTGAAAAGCGGAGAACGGAGAACTTTAACACTAGGGTTTCTTTGCCTAATCTGCTACATGCCATGCTATGTACATGTAGCATAAAGGAAAATTGAAACGACATCTTAATATTTTTATAATCTATATAATATTTTCATCATATAAACAAATTCATAGTAAATGTCTTGTGCTATAATAATATAAATAAGATTAACGAATCAAATTTAGCAAAAATAAACTAGTTATGGCGGATCTGTTGAAAAATTACTAAATATTAAAATTTTGATATTAATATGAATAAATTATACCGCGTTATTTATAATCTTACCGTTTCTGTTGGTACCTACTACATGCCTATATACATACATCATATATTTTGTATATAGTAGGCTGAGAAGATTTAGTGTTGAAACTTGATACTCTCCGTTTTGATTGTGGAACTGGTTTTAAAACTTAGGTAAGTTTTTGTAAATCTAATGTAAACGCGGGTTGTGATTCGCCTCTGGACACGGAATGCCCCCAGAATACGGCGGAAAGTGGAACACGAAAGTATTTCAATGGGAATAGAGTTACCACTAAGTTCCCAGAAAGGAACCTGGTTCCCTCTGCCATAATTAAGAGCTGAACTTATAAATCACGCGCATCTTTTATCTAAAAACAGATTTTTTATGTATTTTATACATGTATTATATACCTATATATGTGATTATGTATAAGGTTCTCTTAATAATATAAAAACCTGGAAACAAAAAATATATTATAATTAATTGAGGTCTGTGAAATATCCCTCGTGTATATATTTAATTCTATCTTACTACTCGCAATATAAGATAAACATATGTTAGGATTATTTCAAATTCCATTAAGAAAAACACTTTGCATATTGATTGCTTATCATAAATCTTATCAGCGATTAATTATTATCTTATGCCAGATATCATTTTTTATAAACGTAACAAATCAGCTTCACGCTCCCAAGTGACAAACTTTTCTTATTATGTCAAGTGGTAAAGCTCACTCATTTTAAATATTAACAACTCGACTAGACATCTACGCAGATTATATTTTTAATTAAAATATATATATACATATATAATCATTTTAATCGAGGTTGTTCGTTTTTATGGAAAATATGAGTGGATATTTTTTGTGTAAAATTACTTGTAGTGTGACGGAACCCAACGCTGCGTTTTGTCTACCAAAATGGAATAATTAAAGCATTCTCCCGTGGAAATCGAACCCATATCCTACAAAGGTTGTCGCAATGCACTACGACGCCCTCTTTAAGATATTACCATAATAATGCTTCAACATTTTTCACAAAAATATTTATTTTGTACTATTTGTCCATTCATACGGACAAAAAAAATAAATCGCTAGTCTAACATTCAAAGTAAAATATTATATATAAATTCAGAAATTATTTAAAACAAAAGCTGCTTCACCATTTAAACTATTACTTTTATGTAATTACTACGTACATACTCGTATATATAACATAACGAGCGTTTCTGTAATAAACTAAAAATACATTAAAAACTTTCGTTTCCATTACTCTTTAATTAAGTTCAGTAGGTTACCGGAAGCCACAGGCAGACATACTCTACAGACTCCATCACGTGTCCTATATTATATTGCTATATAACAAATATTTTAATGC
>JAJHJA010001523.1:0-39069 GCA_021202915.1 Heliconius himera | reverse complement strand
TAGTAGGTACTAACGAATCTTGATACTCTCTTCCATACGCGTAACGCTATCACTAATTGTGATGGGATCTTAATAGATGGCGCTGTGCATAAAAGAAAATATAGTTTGGAAATAAAAGAAATATAGTTTGTTACCGCTACACTTTATCAAAAAATAATGTACTTAAAGTTTTAAAGATATTTATATTTGAAAAAAAAAAGAAATTATTAAGAAATAAATTATTATATTGTTGAGTTATTATCTGCTTAACGTTAATTACGTCATGTAAGTGTAATCTATGCTTATAATAAATTTAACATAACATTGTAATATTTTTCTAACAATGCTCGAATGGTTACAGTTCAATTGTAAGTCCAAAAGAATGACTTTAGAAACGTCTTATTTATTTGACTGTTGATAAATTTACGTATTTTTAAAGTACAATTGTTCATAGTACTAACTACAAAGTAAACTAAATTGAATTGTTGGTGAAGATTACCTTCGTAACAGTCTAGCTTAATTCGTAATTATTTAACACAGTGATAAAGAATGACTTAATATTCAAAGAAATATTTTGAATAGGTTCTTCAGTCCGTTCGTTCGTTTATGTTATTAATATTTTTTTAAGAAACGTATAAAAAAATAACTTTTGGGAGCAAAAACGTGCTTTCTACGTATATTCTGTATATCAATTATATATTTAACTAATAATATATGTTACTAATTTAAAAACTGTACAGGAGCTAGATAAGTTATTTTGCAAATAATATCGTGAGTACTAATCCAAATCAATTAATTATTATTTAAGGCTGTTTGTAATATCTATATTTCTTAAAAGAGTAATCATGTAATTCAAGCGGACAAAGCCGCGAATAAATAATAAAATTATCGTTGTAAAATAAAATACAATTTGTCAAGAACGACGCACGCACATTTTTTTTTTTTTATCAAAGGGAGACCGCCGCATACGCCTCATTCCGAAATCGAGCTGTAGGTTTTGGCGGCAAAGTTCAAAGTTCTAAAATCTAAAGGTTTTAGTAGTATTTTTGTAGTAGTATGTGTTTACGTTATTGGTTGGAAATATAGATATGATTAAACATCGTGAAATGAAAAAAAAAAACTTACGTCTACACTGTTGCTTAAATTCTTTAGGTATGGAATTAAAATATTTTACCTATATGCTATTTCCGTAAAAGGAGCGCTGACGCGCTTCTCTTCTGTTCTTTGTTAAAGGCCAAAGTTGTGGCTGCAACGCGACTGGTGTGGGTCCGATCCCCACTTGGAGGATTGAATTATAATTTAATAATATTTTCATTCCGTTTAATAATATTTTAATTTCGCACATCAGTCACACATTATACGCAATATCTTAATCCTTACATTACAACATAATCTCATAATCTTACGCATAATCTTTACCCTGCTAAAGGCGGGATAAAGCGTGGATCTGGTTTTGACTTTGTGTGAACCGATTAAAATAAAGTCCAGTCCAGTTGAGGCCAGTCGTGGCGCAGCGGCACGAAGTGCAAGCACTCGAGGAGATGAAATATTTACTTAAATTTATATTTCCATTTCTTCTCTCTGGTGTCGAGCGAACGAGAACACGAAAGAACGAGAACACGCAATGCCTTCAGAATTCGGCAGAAAGTGGGGAACGGAGTGTCTTAATACTAGGGTTCCTCTGCCTAACCTGCTGTGTGAGGGATACAGCGTGAAGCTGATTAAAATAAAACTAATATTAAATTGCCAAAATGCAAACAAAAAAGGATTTAAATCGGTTAAGCCGTTTCTGAGATTATCGTGAACAAATTCACAGACAAACAGACAAACTGACCAAGTTCTATTACAATGTTAATTGTAATATCTTCCATGTACAGCCACCGATGAGTTAGGATTTTATTGTAAGTATCGATAAGTTGTGTTTTTATTTCAAAAATTCAAGTGAAGATTCTCATGGGAGGTACGAAAATGCGACCTAAAGTTTTAATAAATTTGTCATTAAAAATCTTCATTGCGCTGCAAACATACATTATAGGTATATCAAAACACGAACATAATTCAGTGTGTTAATTAAATAATTTTGTGGTTTAAGCGGGCGAAGCCGCGAGCGGGTCGCTAGTTAAGTAATATACATATAATATATGTAGACTTGACTTAGTTTAGTGAGTTTAAAGCGGTTGTTTAAATGGAGTCGTGATTCGAGTTAATTGAATCTCAGTGATTTAATTATTGTGATATCGATTTAATTATTTGTGTATATTATATATTTAATGAATATACATAAGGATAGTCGGATGTATCTCATTTGTATTATATTAATTAAATATTGTTATTCTTTGTTTTTTATCTTTCCAAATCAATGTACCACTATAAATACTATCTATATAAGTACATAAGCCAAAAATAATAAAAAAAATATATAAGTATATACGAGCATGCTATTCTCTTTTAGCTCCACACTGTAGCCCGCGCACAGCAGGGTAGGCAAAGGGAACCTAGTGTTTAAGACACTCGGTTCTCCACTTTCCGCTGAGTTCTGTGTGACGGAATTCAATGCCACGCTTTGCCTCGACACCAAAGCGAGACTATATGAAAATGTAAATAATATTTTTTTTCTCGAGTGGGTGGGGATTCGAACCCACAACCAGTCGATATTACAGTCACATTTTGTGCCCCTGCACTAGGATTGGCCTCCATCACGATGGCTTATTTATATAGTATAATGTTATTATTATGTAAATAAAATAAGATTATATTATACACATATAGGCCATCGTGACGCAATGCTACAGTCTGACTGTAAATGAGGCGGTTGTAGATTTGATCTCCGTCCGGTTTATTAATTTATTTTCATTTCCCCACTTTTATATGACAAAATGTGACGTTTAGTTTCACCACCTGACATGTCTTTACACTAGATTCACCCATATATTGATGCGAGATATTAGCATAAATTAAAAAGAACGATTGAATCAAGTTAAGACTAATTTAATTATTTCTTTACACAGCACCGGGAACTCAAGTAGCGTTAAGTAAGTCTATTGGCAGATGCTCTGTTTAAAAAGACTGCAATTATAAAGAGTACTCATTTTAATTTAAATGGTGTTTTTTTTAGACTGTTTTAATAGTTTTCTAAAATTTGTTTAAAAATACAACTGTACGAAAGTAAACGCAAAAGGTTGTGGGTTCTGAATTTCTTTTGTTACTGGGCAAAGTGCGGCGTTGAGTTCTACTACTCAACACGAAACGCATCCTACATTCGGCGGAAAATAGTGATCAGAAGTGTCTTAGTACTGGGTTTCCAGGTACCCTCTATCTACTCTGTTGTGTGCAAATTATGGCGTGAAGCTGAAAAAGATGGATATTATGAATTGCTCCTTAATTAACTTTTCTTTAAGTACATTCATATTCTAAACATGGTAAACTAGTTGCAAAAATATTGCAAAAATAATTTATTACTATTTTTATTAGAAATGTCATGTTTTCATAATAATCTTTCTTTTGAAGTGATTTTGCTTATTTCGTTTAATGTACAGTTTTCTATTTGCTTGTATTTTGATTAATTTGAAAAATTTACTAGAAAGATTAATTATATATTTAATGAAGACACAAATTATTTATATTTGTAAACATTAACACAAATTATTGATATTTGTAAAATATTGAAATCCAAAGAAATCCAAAGGTTTTTGATATAGTTTTTAATAAAGATTCTAATTTCCACCGAATTCTGGAGGAGGTGTATGTTGAGTACTTAACGCTGCGCTTTGCCTCGATACTACAGCAAAGAAATTAAAATAATAAATATTTAATTCCCTGGAGTGGGAATCGAGCCTACGACCTGTGGGGCTTACAACCGCACGCTTGTACTCCTACACCATGACTGGCCTCACGACGTTAGATGTTTCGAGCAAAAATATAGTTTTAAAATATAAAAATATAATAGTTAGGAAAGAATCTGTTTCCTTTTGTATATAACGACGGTCTCTATAAGCAGATTTGTATGCAGCACATTCAATGACGTGAAAACGTTAGCCGTAAACGTGGGAGCTTGCAGATGCAAAGCTACGGGAGCTTAATAATATCTTTAGCCATTTCTTTGGTTCTCGCAATTTTCATACCTACCTACATCTTTTAAATAACAAAGAATATTTAATATATACTTAATAGGTTTTTTATATATAAAATGGTTCGTATTACGATAACGTTAATTAATTAAATAAATTAATAAAACTGATCAAATGAGAATCAGGATTTTAGAATTATAGGTCAACATTATAAGTTCGTACTGTACAATTTATAAAAGTTGACAAATTTAGGTTTGCGGGTGTATGCTCTCACTTTGTATGGAATGAAAAATAAAGACATATTTGTTATAGTTTTTTTCTGTAATATAAATAAACATGACCATTAATCAAATTTTTCTTTTTATTTGTAATGCAAGTTCTCAATTTTCTTATAATTATTAAGATTTTGTTTTGTAAATTTATGACATTTGTATGATTTTTTTCTATATAATTTGTGTAAATTTTAACTTCTTGGATATTTTCCTTATATTATATTCGTAAGTTCATGTCAAATTTCCTAACTAGGTCCACAAAATGTATATAATATGTACTGTATAATATGTACACAAAATGTACTTTATAAGTTTTGATCACGCGGCAAATTTCATATAGAATGCAGTAAAAATGATGCACAAGTACTTATTCTTAATTTTTTCTGTGCTCCAATAGTTAATACCAATATTATTTCAGCTTGATAGGCATCAAACGCAATCTCGAGATAAATGGTCTTGACAGACAGATGGACGATAAGCTGATTGATTTTGTTTTTTCTTTTTGAAATAAGAAACCCTAAAAATATATATTTTATATAATAAGTATATTTTTCAGCAATTTCCATAAGCGCTGCAGTTTCAGATTGACTTACTAAAAGTCTATAATTAGGACTTATGTTATTAGTTACAAATGGTATTTTTATATAATAGCTTAAGGTCGTTGAAGTATTTAAAGTTGTACATGATGATGATGATAAAAAAATATTAAGCAATAACAACAATGACTAATACTTTGTACGTTTGTTTTCGAAATAATTTGTTTTATTATGTGAAAGTGAAGTTATTATTTTACTCTGTCACACTAATATTAACTAGCCAGAGAGAACCTTGTGTCATGGGACTCCATTCTTCTATCTTTTGCCTAGATTCTCTAAATTATGTGTAGGATTGAAGGAACTCAACACCGCACTTTATCGTTCCCGAATAGGAAAATAAAGGTAATTTTCCACCAGTTGGTTTAGAACCCACAACAACTACGTTTATAGTCAAACGCTGCTTAATAATGTAATCCATAAGTTCATTTCAAATTTTAAATTCATCATTTACTTTCATAAAAATAAAAGATAGAAATAAATTATAATAAGTTTTTTCAGCTTCACGCTGTAACGCGCATATAATAGATACAATAGGCAGAGGGAGGCTAGTGGTAGTGGTCACTGCGCCACGACTGGTCTTATATTTTTAAATATACCTATTATAATATAAATAATATAAGAAAATCTCATAGACATTAGATAAACCACTACATTTAAAATTTCGTGTGGCTCAACGTTAATAATATGCAGCAGTCAAGTGCGAGTAACGGCCGCGTATAAATCAAGAGGAAACAACAATCATTTTCATGTAATATAGCTCCAGAATACAGTTCATCGTGAGACTCATTTGTAAGAGACACCTGCTCCTCAGGATCGATCTTGAGAACTTGTTTGCGACAGAGAAGACGAATGGTGCTACAGATTGTTCACAAATATGAGTATAAGATTCTTTTTCCTCTGATGGATGAACTTACCAATATTAATTATAAGCGAAGATTATCTGTAGCAATGATATATTGTGTTTTATTATTGTAAGGAAAAGTAACATAGTTTTTGCCCAATTATAGTTTATAAGATTTTTTGTCTTTATTTATGCTTAGCCTCATGTCAGTAAGAATCGAACTATACCGCGATCTACTTAAATTTCAACTCATTTTTTTTTTAATGTACCAGATCGAGGGAGTGAAAATTTAATATTAAATATTTCAATCACCAGAATGGGAATCGAACTCACAACCGTTGCTGTTAACAGTGGCATGCTTAACGCACCGATAATGATCAAGTAAAATTACTGTAAACTAAGATACCTCGGTGTCCCTAATAAGTGATAAAAAATTAACAAAACATGTATACAATCAAAGAAATTGTAATTTTTAACAAACAAATACAGAATAAAACAAATAACACCAACATTTTGTCGAGTTTTGTGTGTCAGAAGTATTAAATCAATGAAAGTATGGAATTATAATCGAGTAAATCATCAAGAGTTACTGACAACGCTAATAAGGTTTTATATTTCCATCGTGGTTTATCTCCCAGAAGCGTGTTTTGAAACATTTTTATTATTGTGTATCTTCTCTTACTTCTTCAATTGAATATACAATATTGAATTTGTTGTAAAACTTTTTATTTTTAAACAACTGAATTTGACTCAAAAATTATAAAATAGATACGTTCAAGTAGTTCTTGGAGGATTTAAAAAATAACAATTACTAATATTTTATTTATCCTTTAGACACTTTGTTTAAAATAGAAAGGGAAAAAGATAGAATTTGATTTATATGGTTAGTTTCATCAATATGATATACGATTTAGACATGTGAGTTAAGTTTAAAGGTGAATGGCCAAAAAAATTCATTTTTTAATCTGCAATCAATCAATCGATTGGTTTAATCTGTAACTGCAAACAGCGTTGCAGACTTACATTCAAGAAAAAAAAAATAATGGCATTAAAAATGTTTCCTAATTTCGTATACTTAGTTGAAAAACCACGTTGAGTTTTAATTATACTCAAATACGATGTTTTTATTTGCGCTGAAGGTACAGTCCCCGCAATGAGCCGAATATGTACAGATAAACACTTTTTACTTAATAAGTTGTAGATGGTGAATAAACACCAAATAATAATAATATATTAATTTCAGATTCATATGTTATTTAGCTACATAGAAAGTAATGAGACCAGCCTAGTACATTGTAAAGTTTCTTTCAATATAATATATTATTATACAACGATGTTTTATTTTTGCTATAAAAATTTAATTTTGTTAGAAAAGATTCAATTTAATACAATTTTCATTTTTCTTGCTTTTTTTTAGCTTTACGCTGTATGTCGCATGTAATAAGGCAAATAAAAAGCCTAGTGATGAGATACCCCGCTTCCCTCATTCGGCCGAGTTCTGGAGGCACTAAGTGTTGAGTAGAGGAACTGAATACCGAACTCTCCTTGTATCGTTACAAAATCAAAATATGTATGATATGTAATATCGTTACAAAATATGCTTCAATAACAATGTCAGTTTGCGTTGAAAATGTTGTTATGGATGTGTTTCAATATACTAGTGGCTGTCTATTCTGTTAAAAGCCTAACCGAGTTCTGCCAATACCTAGCTACGGTGAAATATTTAGATTGAAGGAAACAGCGTCCATATTCGAAAATAGCTATCTATTGAAATTTCGCTTCAATGAGTAATTGTAAATTCATAAAATTACTTGAAATGAAATAGCGATCGATGGTGGACTTATGACATTAAGTAATGTGGATTAATATATACAAGCAACAAATGTTTCAAAGTTTTGATACAATCCTATAATAAAATGAAAATCACGTTTTCTTACGTGTAAAAACTTGAACGTCTAAGTGTCGTATCTTGCCGCTCAACCTTAAGTTCTTTCAAGCAACGTTGAATTACTTATATACTTGTTACAATGCTTATATATGTTTTAAATATCGCGAGACTTTTGCTACCCAAAAAATATTGTTAAGAATGACTATTTGTTTACACGCTTGTCATCACTTACTTATGCTGTGTTGGCTTAGTGGTGGTGCCAAAACGTTAGAGATAGTCCCTCTAATATTAGGATAGTAAGATTTTATCTCTTGAAATAAAGGAAGATGATAGAAAGAAATTTTCTAAATATATATATTTCTACTCCGTTCCGTTCCCCACATATGATTTAATTTTTTTTTATATATTTCTATATTCTCGATTTTCTGTTCAAAAAATGACATCCATTGTTTATGTTCCAATTACGTAGACACATCAGCACTGCAACAGCCTGGCTTCAAATTATTAAATCAAATTTATCAAATTACTCAAATACTTCTTATTTAGTCCACTTACATATGTCAATATACAATTAATACAATTTAGATAAATGTTTGTATTAAAAAAAAATCCCGGTGTAATGTAGTTAGAAAAAGTATTGCTACAGTTTCGTATCTCAACGAACAATATTTTGAAAAATAAAGGACTATCACGTGAAATACTATGATGAAGATGAAAAGAGGAGCCAGATGTGGCACAAGTTACTAGTTCTATTCCTATTTGAGGAAATAAAATATTACCATATTAGGCAAACCGCGGCATTGAGTTCCGACACCTTGAGCGGAAAGTGAAGAACGGAAGTATCTTAATGAGATGAACGAAGTGTGTTAACATATATTTCCTAATCCCTGCAACGTGAGTAAAGATAAAAAAGATGAAAAAATTAAAACCTATTGGTAATATGTATATCGTCCGTAACTTTTTATAACTAAGACTATTAGTAAGATCCAAAAGTTAAATTATAGAAGTACAATTACAACACGAAAGTTACAAAGTGTGTGGTGAAATAAAGGATGGCCAACACTCGCGGTGTTCATATATCACGTTCAGAATTAAACATTACGCTTTAGCGTTACTTCTATATTATAAATGATGAAAGTTTGACTGCTCTAATTGGAGAGCATAATGTAGAGTTTATTTTTATAACATGTTGATTTTCGTATGAATTAAAATACATAATTTTACTTTATAGAAGTAGTAAATATGTTAAATATTTAATGACTCTAGAAATAATTGTTAATTTGTTACATTTGCAGAATTAAAAGGTACTTTGTGCTATTGTGTTCTACGGGCATATGATAAGCAGTGCAAGCATATGAAACATTCCATCTTAATCTGTTAGTTTATTTTAAAAATGTCATATTTATACTTTACTAAAACAAAATTGTCGTTTCAAAAATACCTTTTTGTAAATCTTTTTAGCCTCCAGTCATTACGAATGGAGCTTAAAATTTCATTTGGTTTCATCAAAAAGAGGACCAATCCCCGTCTTTACTCTTTCTTTATTTGTATCAACGACAACGCTTTCCAATTTTAGAAGCTACAGGAAACCATTTCAGTTTCAATAGATTTTTTTTATATTGAACAATTGTAAACAATGATTGTAATATATACATTAAAAATAAAATATCAGACTTATACTTATGTTATTTATTTGATAGGAAAATGGCGGCATAACTTCATTTTTTATTCATTCCTTTGTTTAATTTTACGATTATTTCATTAATGTATAGCTAGAAAATCTATCTCGGGCCAGTCATGGCGTAGCGGCACATGCGTGTGACTGTATACGTGATAGATCGTAAGTTGGATTCCCACATGAGGAAATATTTAATACCATAATTTTTTAATTTTCGTGTCGGGCAAAGCGTGGAATCAAGTTCTGCCACTCAACACGCTATGCTTCTAAAGTTCGGCGGAAAGTGAGTAACGGAGTGTCTTAACACTAGCCTTTGCCTACCTTTCTTCATATGGGATACGGCGTGAGGCTGAAAAATAATCGATGTCGTATTTCGAATATTCCTCACATACGACTGGTGCATACGCATACGGACGCACACCAGCCTGACATCTATCAATAGATGATGATTACTGTAGTCTCTGCGGCGCCGCTCTCGACCACTTACGTACGTGCACTCTACTTAACTAGTTCCGAGTCAGGCTGAACGCCTCCCAATCGGGTCACAGGTTGCCTTTGAAACCGCATTCGTTATACTCGCGTGGATTTGTTAATAACGTCAATTTGCCTTTAATCTATATTTGTATTACAATTTTTATTAATAAGTTACAGGATTATAAAATGTTATTTTCTTAATAAATTGTTATTACAAATTATTTTGCCGATCTGGTTAGTTCGTGGCGCAGGGGCACAAAATGCGACTGTAAAGGCGAATGGTTGTGGGTATGATCCCCACCGAGGAAATGAAATATTTGTTTAAATTTAAGTTTCTATTTCTTCGCTCTGGTGTGGAATCAAACTGCGGCTTGAGTTCCGCCATACACACGCCGACAGAAAATGGGGAACAAAGTGTCTTAGCACTAGGCTCCCTCTGCCTAGCCTGCAACACTTGAAATTGAAAATAAAATTGGAATAAAGCGGCGAAATACCTTACTTTAGTATAAAGCTTCAATATTTATTAAACAAAATACCATAACCTAAACATTCCTGTACCACGTTGTTCTGCGAGCACTGTTTGTTTGTTATCTACAAAGGGAGAGATAAAACTTCGTCCCATTCTGTTGTTCTTGAAAATACATTTCTGTCCTGTCACGGCCCACCTGGGTTTGGAAAGCGGGTCTGTTACAATCAGTGATTTTAACCTACCTATAAGCGAGTAAAATATATACTACAATTTTCTTACCATTTGCACAATCGTGCAACTGTAATCACTACAGTTGTGGATTCGATTCCCACCCGGGGAAATGAAATATTTATATATTGTCACTTGGTGGCTCTGGTAACGAGACAAAGCGCAGCGTTGTGTTCCGCCGCCCGCGGGTAACGGAAGTGTTTTAATGGGAACGGAATGTCTTAACATCTGGTTTTCAGGTTGCATCCACCTTCCCTGCTACGTGCGGAATACAGCGTGGAGCTGATTTTAACACTAGACTAGACAGAATAATTTTAACACATCTCTGTTTAACTTCTTTGCGTAAATGTCGATCTTTGAAGATATAATTCATAAGTAATCGGATCAAATTTGAAATTCTCAATCACTAAGCCGCGGCTTCTTTCTTATTTTATATTTTGACAAGATTGGTGATAATAAGATTAAAATGTTCACTATATACGAGTTTTTATATTAAAGATTAGGTAATGTATCTAATAAATAGATATAACTAATGGTTATAAGTACAAATCGCAATATATTGTATGTTCCATTGGTCTAATTTTGAAATTTTAATAAATCTGGCAAGTGCGATTCGAACCCAGGGTTCTGTACCAATTTCAGGTACTATACTAACTTAAAAAAAATACAAACTTAAGTTTACAGTTTTATGCACTCATTTTGTATGAAATGAAATCATTTTTAAATTTTTTATCTGACAGTTCTTTTTTCTATGAAACACCTATAAATTTTTACTTTTCAATTTTTTCCCTTTATTTGTATTGTAAGTTTTTGTTTCGTGTCAAATTTATTCCCTTTGGAGGTACGGAATGTTTTAAAGTTTTTATTTAAAACAAAAACATTGATTGATAAATCTCTATTTTATGGTAAAGATGGATTAAATATAATAGCTTTTTTTATCTGCAATACATCTATGCGCCGAAAATAGTAAAAAACCTGTTTCATACATATAAATATTCAATAGTTTGGTTTGCAAAAACAAATTTGCCTAACGAGCACCGCTTAGTTCAATATTATATTATTTTATTAATAAAAATCTGATAAAATGTATTCATATTTCGTAAATAATAAAATATAATCTTTAAGAATGATCAGAAGCATCTCTGTCTAACTTTTTTTTGAAACTTATTCGCGGTGCATTGGGAATACTGATGAAGGGCCCTAATCTTATGTTACTAAGAATCCTTCAAGTTATTTTCTCTGGAGTACACACTGTATCAAACATATTTCATATTTTAAATACAAATATTATATAAAATATGTTCGTAAAGTATAGCTTCACCTGTCTGCCGCATCTCGTTCGTTTCTCGCTGTCTCTGTATGGAAGGTAGGCAGAGGGAGTCTAGTGTTAAGACTCTCCGTTCGTTACTTTCTGCAGAATTTTAGAAGGGAAGAAAAGCAGTACTAGAGCGAAAAAATGAAAATATTAATAAATAATAATTCATTCGCCTGAGTGGGAATCGAACTCACAACCATCGTGCTTATAGCCACACATTTGTGCTTTTACAATACATCAAGTATCTACAATATATAATTTTAATATTATATTGTACTTAAGTCAAGTAATTATAGTGTACGAAATAAACTGTAAAACGAATAGCGTTCTCTAACGCAATAAAATGAGTTAAAACTTTTGCACTCCTGAACTGTAAAAAGGTAGTTAAAGTTGCCAATTCATGCCCTCTAAGAAGGCGACGCTTTAAATTTTGTAAAAATATTCATATTTCTAACGGGGCCACGTCAGAACCAACTTCTTAAAGATTTTTCATTTCTTTTACACTTCAAAAATATATTATGACATATTGATAATCGACAATTTTCCCGTTGGAAATTATTTGAAGGTTAAAAATAAACTTTTTATATACAAAGTACTTATAAAGATTTTCAATATTCGCGAATTTCGACTTTATGGTATATTTCGACTTTTTCATCATTTCTAGGGGATGAAGAAGTTTTAGATCCATATTCTTTATTAAGTTTTCTTTTTTCTGTTTATATCATTAACTTTAGATAGTTTTATCTCCTTTTTCGGATATGTATTTCTATATATTTACGATTGCTCAATTTGTGATCACTGTCATTAATGTTAAAGCATTATACACAACATATAAAGTGGGGGAAGTGTCTTAGCACTAGACTCCCTCTGATTATTGTATTACGACACGGGATGCAGCGTGAAGCTGAAAAAAATAGGAAAGGATTTGCTATATACACATTTGAACACAAAAATAAAGAAACATAACATCACAACACAACTAAACAAAAATATTCAAAACAGTATATATATAATATTTGAAATATTGAAGAGACTCCCCGCCGAGAACAACAAGACCGTAACAATAGAGTATTTGGTTCCTTTGATCTGGTGCGCGTGTCTCCGTGCGTGCGGGGCGGACTTGGCTCACCGTGAAATCGCGACAGGTCACTGCGCTGTGCAGACTGTAAGTTTCATTAAATTAAAATATTTGAAACATTGAAATATGATTTATTTTTTAATATATTTGAACCTAAAATATTTTTGCTATGGTTTATAATGTCAGATGTCAGACATTAGCTATATAATTAATGAACACTTGTTACCAAAATAATATCGTATGTATTTGAGCGCAGATACGTACATTGAAAAACTTTTCTATAAGCTATGGGCCGTCTAACTAGCACAGAAGATTTGAAGGAGTATATAGTACAGTTCAGTACAGTAAAGTATGCAGTAAGGATTTCTGTTAGGGAATAAAGAACTGGCGATGGAAACTTCAAATGTTTTCAATTCTAATGTTTAAATTTCATCGCTTGCCACCGAATTTGTTTATTAATAAAATAAGCGAGACGTGCTTGGAATCAACTCTTTTGATTTGAAAACGATGGTGATTTCTATAAGAAAATATGTTGGCAACACGATTCTTATTCATTCTACCCTACAACTTATTTATTAGCGATCGTATAAAAGACCGCACGGATATTGTACGGGCAGTCTTGGCTCTGGTGTGGCTCGGAGCACTACTCGTGTTCTGCCACTGACTAACCTCGACTATTCGGATAATTGATTATTAAGTTAATCGATTATTATCGTAATTATGAATGTGGTTAACACCTATTTGTAATTACATTGGGCTGGAGCAGTGAAGGCGAGTGTTTGTTACAGTAAAGGGTACCCTGAAGCCTACACCTGTGGTCGCAAGTCCCAGGCACTGCTCCGAGCTTCTGAGTGTTTGTACATGTGTCATGTGTTCACATATGATTAGAACCAAAGGCCAGGACATGGCCGAGGCTCTACTCGTTTATTATTTACGCCCACCGTCAACATCAGAAGTGGGATGGACCAAGCAGGTTCATCCTCTCACGCTGAAGGAAGAAACATACCAAGGAATTCGGAGACACTCTTGGCATTGGCTAATATTCTGGAGAGTGGAGACGCTGTCTAAGCAACAACAGGCCAGTATGCAAGTTAATCATGAGTTCCTTGCAGGTTTATTTAGTAATTCAACTACAACAACACAAAGACCAAGCCTGAGTGATATTGCTTCATTCAATCCAGATCCAGACTGGTGTGATCAGGTTGACCAAGCAGAAAGAAACCACTGGAATTTAAGCGAGCCGTGATAAAATATACACTAAGAGTATAATCTGGAATATTGCTCAATAATTTTATAATATCATTTGAATATTGACATGTGGGCTCAAAGTTGATCTTGGTACTCTTAAGTGAGAAAAATACTCTTTAAGAGCAAGACGACTTTGACAACTTGGTACGCTTAAGTGAGTGAAATGCTCTTTAAGGCCAAGTTGTGTTGAGCTATGAGTCTGGGTTCCTAAGTGTGGCATAGTCCCTTTAGGTTTCCTAAGTGTTGCATAGTCCCTTTAGGTTTCCTAAGTGTGGCATAGTCCCTTTAGGGTTTCCTAAGTGCGGCATATTCCTTTTAAGTTGGGTCATGTTGTCGAGCTATTTCAGTGTAAAGAATGATAAAATGAGCAAAATTCCATTATGGGACTATTTTATGATACAGTATAATTTAGGCGCACGACCAACTGCTGTTTACTGTTACAGTGATTTATCCCGACTCGTGGGGTGCCCGGGGCGGGCACCATGCAGGATGGCCGTGTTGGCAACACGATTCTTATTCATTCTACCCTACAACTTATTTATTAGCGATCGTATAAAAGACCGCACGGATATTGTACGGGCAGTCTTGGCTCTGGTGTGGCTCGGAGCACTACTCGTGCTCTGCCACTGACTAACCTCGACTATTCGGATAATTGATTATTAAGTTAATCGATTATTATCGTAATTATGAATGTGGTTAACACCTATTTGTAATTACATTGGGCTGGAGCAGTGAAGGCGAGTGTTTGTTACAGTAAAGGGTACCCTGAAGCCTACACCTGTGGTCGCAAGTCCCAGGCACTGCTCCGAGCTTCTGAGTGTTTGTACATGTGTCATGTGTTCACATATGATTAGAACCAAAGGCCAGGACATGGCCGAGGCTCTACTCGTTTATTATTTACGCCCACCGTCAACAAATATTATTCAAATAAGGTTCTCAGGTTCCCTCTGCCTACCCTGCTATGAGCGGTATACAGCGTGAAGCATACATACCTAAATATCTACGCTTCACTGTGTTTCTTTACATCTGTAAAGTTAATCTTAAGACAGATGATGAATATTATTAAAAAGTTTTTCTTCTACTTTTTGTGAGTACTTTTATTTCCTCTAAAATCTTTTTTTTAAGACTAGATTACGCTTCCATGCTACTTACTATTGAATTTATTATAATAAATACATATGCGTGGAATTTTTTTGACTAAATATTATATCTTGCCCCTAAATCATATAATATTGTGGTTAACGGGCTAGCTTCCTCCATTTATATAAAAATATCTAATAATTGTGATCTATTATTAGATTCGTTTCGAATACCCTGCAAGTACTTAAACTCTTAAAGCATATGTTATAAAATAAAAAACGGTGTCTAGAGTTGACAAGTATAATGTAGCTCTTTTGACTTATTTTTAGTCAGCGAGCCAGTATACGGTGTAACGTATTTATAGAGAAAATCGATGACACTCTTTCTCTAACCATATAAATTAACTGGATGATGAAATTATGAAGGAAATAAAATTAGAAAATTAATTCTATGTATTTAGTTTTAAGCCCGGAGCGGTATAAACTCTAAAAATAACGAATTTTAATAGTATTATTATTATATATATTAGCATTGCATTGCGTTACATGGCATTATGTTTTAATAATTTCTTTGTTTTTCAGTTATATAAATATTATTTTTTATTTTTAATAAAGATATTTTTTTATAATCTACTTTATTTTACAGATAAATGCATGTTTGAGGCCAGTCGTGGCGCAGGGGCACAGAGTGTGACTGTAAAACCGACTGGTTGTGTTCTACCACTCAACACGCAATACCTCCAGAATCCAGCAGGAAGTTGGGAACGGTGTGTCTTAACACTAGGTTCCCGCTGCCTACCCTGCTGTATCCCGTACGCAGCAGTGTACGGGATACAGCGTTAAGCTGAAAAAAAAATGTATTTGTAAATGTAATCTGTACTGTAGATACTGGTGTTCATTAATGGATTCATATTTAAAATTCAGAGGATTTATACGTGAGCCGTCTTATAAGAATATATATAATAAGCTGACTTATACACTTTTTTCCCAAATAAAACAAAAAACAGCTTCACACAGTACCCTGCACACAGCAGGATAGGCAAAGATAATCTAGTATTAAGACACTCCGTTCTCCATTATCCAGCGAATTCTGGATTCATTGCGATTGAAAGTAGAATGTAGAGTGACATATCATATTTATCTATACTTATTGTATGAGCTTAAGGATAAGTGAAGCTAATAAATAAACTTTTTCAACTGCTTCCTAAACTTGTGAATAGCTTAACTTAAAAAAATCTTAAAATTATATTTATCTTTTGTGAACGAAAATAAATAAGAAAAATTCTAGCAAATATTTTTAAAGCCTGAAAGTTTCATAACAAAATAAGTATTGTTTGGAGACTGGAACGGAACATGAACCCAGTTTTTGAATCGGTTGGTCGAATCTCAGCATTGTTACAAATTTCAAATTACAATTTGATATTATATTTTGCCTTTAAACAGAAAAGATATGTGCAATGAAAGCTATTTTTGCTAGGATATATAAAAAAGTCGCCGTACGTATTAACATATTAAATTAACAATATCAGCTTGGAGGCTGAATTCTGGAGAACTCGGCGGAAAGTAGGGAGCAGAGTGTTTAACACTAGGCTACATGCGGCATACAGCGTGAAGCTTGTAAGCAATAGATAAAAAAATAAACGAGGTGAAGAATTATGTAAAATAAGTATTCTCGAGCATTTTATTCCATAAATATGGTATTTAGAAAATAAGAAATGAAATGGCCAATTTCTGGACAACGGTGAAACTTCGGACCATCACCTGTACTAGTTTGTTGAGTAATTGTAAATTAATAAATTAAATTGATTCAGATTGAGAGGCCAGTCGTGGCGCAGCCGCACGAGGTGTGACTGTAAAACCGGCTGGTTGTGGGTTCGATCCCCACTCGAGGAGATGAAATATTTACTTAAATTTATATTTCCATTTGTTCGCTCTGGTGTCGAAGTTAAGCGCGGCGTCGAGTTCTGCCACTCAACACGTAATACCTCCAGAATTCGGCAGAAAGTGGGGAACGGAGTTCTTCTTTTCCCTCTGCCTACTCTGCTGCGTGCTGGATACAGCGTGAAGCTGATTTATTTTTAAATTAAATGAGTTATAAAATATCCACCACACGTATTGTAAGCATAAAGTTTAAAATAAAATCCAATTTGTACTAAAGGGCATTTACTTCTCTTTCCTCAAATGTTGCTTGCAGAGACATTATAGTAAAAGTATAAGAGAACGTAGAAATTAATCTATTCTATTTCTATTCACTTCATATTTAATATACTTTTATACTTTACTATCAGTCGAACAGTAAACTTTAACCTAAATGTTTTATTATACGCTATCAATATAGAAAATCTCATTGAGTCTATTTCTGACGTTGGTACTACAATGAAGCCACTTCACTTTGAAAGAAACAAGAAAGTCAAGAAACAAAGATTTCCCTTCGTAAAGACAGTGATCGAGAAGGTCGTCTAATTAATTTTGAAAGGTTTCACCGGTTATTATTATTGTTGTATCTATCAAATTATTTTTTTTTGCTTCGGAAATGTAGGATTTTTGTTTATATTTCATATTATATTAATTGACTTCGTTATTTCCTCAGAATAGGAATCAACATCATTACTATAGCGTTAAGTCATACGATTTCCGAAAATGTAGTTACATAGCATGTATTAAACTTCATAATCTAAATTACTTGTATGTAGGATACGTCGTAAATCTCTATCACAACGAACATCCACATCTATTCATGTCGAGAACAATGAAAGATATCTTCAATTTTTATATGTATACAAGTTTACCCATCGTCAAAATCAGTTATAGCTTGCTCGAGCTTCTAGGCAAAGGTTTCATTGAAATCTATGTATTGCTTTCGAATATGTAGAATCTAACAAACAAACAAAAAAAAAATTAAAATTAAATTAGCTTCACGCTGTATCCCGCACACAGCAGGGTAGGCAGAGGGAAATTCGTGTTAAAACACTCAGTTCCTTACTTTCCGCCGAGTTCAGGACGCGTGTTGAGTGGCGGAACTCAACGCCGCGTTTTGCCTCGATAGAAATGGAAATATACATTTAAATAAATATTTCATTTCCTCGAGTGTGGATCGAATCCACAACCAATCACGCTTACAGTCACACTTTGTACCCCTGCGCCACGACTATTAAAATTAAAAGCAATTTTAAGTGTGACATGTTAAACGAGAACAAAGACAGTAAGGCTAAAATGAAAATGATAAGCCTTTTATATCACATTTTTAATTATGACCAAGAAGAAAAGAGTACTCTTTTAGAAATGCATTTACATATCCAACTTCTTGTATGAATATGTAGGATAAAAAGAACATTTAGAGCAAATTGTATTCTTTTAATTTGCAAATGATGTGTGATATAAACGTGCGTATTTCCGTCTTTATTCTCAAGTGCGTTATGCAACAGCTTTACCATATACTTGCGAAGTCCAAATAAAATACGTCAGCTTTGTGTGTGTGATTTAAAGTTAAAAATATTTCAAAATAACCGCTTTTAGACCAGTCATGCCACAGCGGCAAAAGAGAGTGATTTTAAACGCGACAGGTTGTGAGTTTCACTCGTGGGGGATTCTCATTCGAGGAAATGAAAATATTTAATGTTTTCATGTCTTCGCTCTGGTGTCGGCAAAGTGCGGCGTTGCTTTACGCTATTCAACGTCCAACTGAAAATACAATAGCTTTAAGTTCAATTCCCACTTACCAATTCTCACCATAAAATCATGTGGGAAGTCCCGCATGATTTTCTTAGTTCCACATGATTCAATTACGACGCAATATCTCGAAATCGGGCAAAATGTTATGTTGCTATGTTTTTTTTCTTTTTACATAGTCTCTTACACGCCAATTAAAATTTTAAGAAAAAAAATATTAAGCCACTTTGCTATAATTCATAACAATCCTTGACTATTATTTATAAACAAATAATCCAAATAAAATTTAGTTATTATTGAAATCAAGTCGAAAATCTTGTAAGTTAAACACTTTACATAATTGCTTAAAACATTTTACTATAGCTTTTCATATTGTTGTAATTCGAATCGCGGCCATCTTTAGAAATCTTTTAGAATTAATAAGCTTTATTTTCTACGTTTCATTTATAGAAACTAATAGTATTATTTTATTCAATTAAATAATATGGACTATTATTGTTTCCTCCAATAGAACTTTTACAGAAGGTTCGTAAATTGAGAAATAATAAGTAGATCAGGGTTTCGTTTTTTGACGAAAACATAAAATATATTACATAATTATCCTCAAAACAACATACATTATATATTATTTTATCATACACACTCATTATTACCCTAATTATAACACAAATCACCACCTTTCGCTGCTGTCAAATATTTCAGGAAGACCCTGTCGTTAGCGCGTTGACGAGGGTCGTGGGTTCTTTAGAAATTTCTTACTTCACTCAATTTTCTTTCTACCGTACTTTATATTTGCGACAAACATGAATGCTTTCTTTGTAAATATACCAAGTAAGTTATAGCTGTGCAAAAGTGGAGCTATTTCACTTTAACTCGTACATTATATAAATAAAGTTTATATTGATACAACCATTTTGACAGCGAAAAATAAAGTACTTTCGGTCTTACGGTCATCGAAAACATTTGGGATTTATTTTTATTTTATTTTTTAAATTAAGATGCAGAACTAGTCTATTATTACATTGGACCACTCTAGAATTCCTGTTTATATTGAAGTATTGTAAATTAAGCTAATTCATTACGGTATTTTTTTTTCTACTAATAAATGACATTACCGTGAGTGACATCAATTTCTATCCATAACATGTTATGCTCTTACCACTTGTTAGTAGTTATTTGTCTATATAATATAACTATTATAGAGACAAATAACTACGAAAATTTATCTAATATATCTACAAATTTAGAGCTATTCCCTTGATATAAGATATCATACGGTCTCTACGTATTACTGAACTATACAGACTACCCTGAGGTAGAGTAGGTATTATCAGCAACATGATGTAGGCATTGTCTGAAACCAATCAGCATAATTGGAAATAATTTGATACCAATCCAATTAATATGCTACTGGTTAGGTTATATATGAATCAATTGGTTTCCATAATACCGCTATTGTTATTATGTCGAACCGAACATAACTACTGCAATATATGTATTTATTCATTTATTCATACTTACTTCACGCTGTATCACTTCCATAGCAGGGTAGGCAGAGAGAATTCAGAAACCTACCCTTAACCTGGTAGGTTCCTGGATTATAATCTCACGATTGCGCCTCTGCGCCACAAATGGCGTGTAAATTTAATAATTTATGTACATTAATGTATCTACTAAATATATTGTAGAGTTACTTATTAGTAAAGGTTTCCTGTAATAAACAAAAAAAAATCGTTTGGCTTTAGAAGATAATGGCATATTGTTCTAATTTACTACATACATAGTATATATTTACATACTATGCAATAAATTTAATTATATTTATATATGAGCAGCATCCGTCCAGTGTTATTGTATAACCTACTAGTACTAGTGTTACACTAAAACATGTAGCATTTGCACTCACATTGTTACAATTCGGCAAATTTAAGCACTTAAAAAATCTGCTTCCAACCCTTTTTTTTATTAAAAATCTAAATGAAATGTTTGGGGAATGATAAACAATATTTGTTAACAAAGAGTTTGTATATAATAATTACTTTCCTTTGTGTCACTGCTATTGTTTCCAGTTCTGTTTTTATGATCGAATCGATTCTATTTTTACCTTTTCGCAACATGTCATATAACACAGATTCACGCTATATCTGCATATAGCAGGGTAGGCAGGAAGAATCTAGTGCTAAGACACTTCGTTCTCTACTTTCCGGCCAATTTTGAAATAATGCATATGTAAAAATAGCTCATTTCATCGAATAGGAATTGAACCCACTACGATCGCATATAGTGAATGCACTCCTGAGCTTTCAATTTGGTGAAATTGTAACAATTTCATAATATTTTTTTCTAGCTTCACATTTGTTCCCTCATATAGTGGGGTAGACCGAGGGAACCTACTCCATTACTTATATCCCTTCCATTTTCGAGCAATTGCGTACTTAGTGGCGTTGATCAGCCACAACTGTAAATAAAAAATAATTAATTTCTTCAAGTAAATAATCAGCAACCATTGCGTTTACAGTCCGACGCTGGTTCATTGCGCAATACATAAATAATGTTTTTTATTGAAAAAATCACTTACAATCTACGAAGTGTCGAATGTAGATACGCTTGTATCATACACAATATTATAACGCAAAAGTAGATATCGAAACACTTGTTCACTTCCAATAGCTATATTTCTTACAATATTGTTATTTATAGTTCACTGTACTCCTCACTCCAACCAAAAACATTTTCCCGCCCAAATTTGACATTACAAGCGGCGCGTCATTCTTTTCCCGCCGAGCCCCTCCCCCTCCCCCTCCCCTCCTCCTCCCCTCGCCGACAGCGCACCCGAGAGTCACCGACGAGCCGGGCGACGCGTATTATAACAATATCGTTTAGTTTTTCATTGTCATTGATAAAATCCTTAAATTATAAAATCTACTTCGTGTTTCTCAAACGTGGCGTGAGTTGTGAAGTACTCTATTTTCTATTCTTCACTGAAGTAGAGATATGAAATCAAATTCAGAACTCAATTCCGCTGTGCCTAACCGGACACTACCTCAGGTTTTTAAATTTTGATATTGTTACATTTTGCTGATTGTTTATATTATTGCCGATTTATATACTTTATTTTTTCAATTTACAACATTGCATATAATAATATAAGACACTTCTAATGGTATCGTGTTTGAGTATCGAATCTCAACGCCGTGATGTGCCTCCACACCAGAGCAATAAAATGAAAATATTAAATATTTAATTTCCTCGAGTGGGAACTGAACCCATAACCTGTCGTCCCCTGCTTGTGCCCTGCGACACGACTGGCCTCTGCTAATACTAATTCTTCATGTATTACAAAATTAGTAAAACAAAAGGATCGATCAGTTATTCTACTTATACGAGTATATATGTATGACCTAATTATAATAATTAATACTGTTTCATAAAACAAAGGCGACCGGGCTTGCAAAGCTTATTGCTATATTATGGCAGGCAGTTAGAGCAGGATAGCGGAACAGCATACATCTGATACCGTGATGGACGCTATATTCCCGTAGATCAGTGCGAAATAGAAATATTACGAAGATACATAAACGGTTTTACGTTGGATATCAGAATCTATATTGAAAAGTCCACGATTATTGGAAAATGATCCCCTCCTCTTTCTAGGAATGATTTCTGACTCAACAAAATGTTAAGTCAATCTTTTGAGAGAAAGTAATTCTGAAAGTAATACTCCTAAAATAATATGAAAATTTATCTTATCGTGGATAAGATAAATTATAAGATAATATGCTTATACAGGTAGCGAAATGTTGCTGTTAGCGATGATTTTTATTTACACATCGGCTTTAACAAATCATGTAAGGTCGTATTTTATATATAAAACGTAACCTTAATAAAAAAAATTGACTGCACATGAATTTAGTGAACTCATAGATTTCTTAAGCAACCAAAATATATTACTTCAATACTACGCTTTTTTTCTATTATTTTTATTTCTTCGCTCTGGCGTTGACGCACAGCGCGGCGTTCTGGAACTCAATAAGCAATAACACACGTCTTTACACGAGGCTCCTCCGCTACTTGCAGGATATTATAGCGGGAATTTGAAAACAAAGATATGACTCTCTTATTGATCAGATAGCTAACACAGCATCAGAACTTATAAAGTTACTTTAACTTTCATAGCGTTTCATTAGAATCCGTACAAAAGATTTATGATACTACCTTTCTTACTATTTCTTTGAAAATAGCCCTTCTAGCTTCGACTTCAAGTTTTTATGATATTATATAACCTTTACAGAGGCTTAAACAACCGAAGCTTTTAATTATACTCCATTTATGATCAAACATACTATGAAAATGTTATAATAGAGCGTCAAAACATGTTCCCTATTACATATGTATAAGAACTTAGTAAGAAGAACCTTGAAAAATATTTTATCGTCCATATTTGTTGGAGTACTGAGTCATATACATATATAGACATTTAAGAGGTCAATCAACAAAACAAAAAATCAGTCAATCTGTCATATATTTTGCTTAACTTCAGAAACAAAATCAAAGGATCCAGGTCTCGGCTATTGTCACCAAATGGGACAAAAAATACTCCTAGTCTGATCGGAACTTTTCAAGACTTACTCTTGTCTACTCCAGTCCATATAAAAATTTTGTTATATAAATTTTCCTTATATAACTATTTATGTAGTATAAATTTATGTCGAATAAAATAAGAAATGAAACAAAAATATCCAAACATATAATTTATCAAGCGACTAACATAAAAGTTCTACTTTCAAGTATGCTTGAGTGTTGTGGTAGTGAAGTGAGTTAAAGTGTTATTAAAGTATTGTTGAGTGATTGTATGATAATATTTATTAAAATAAGTAATTCGTAGGAAATAATCTTAAATGAAAACTATTGACTAGAGAAACCTGTGATTAAAGTAAATTATCTGATAAAGTTATCTGTATATATGTTGAACTACGCAAATCAACTTACAATGTCTTAAATTAGGACGAAAAACGGTGAACGATGAAAACGAAGCAATTTTGAAGCTGAAAAACAAAATACTCTTTTCTCATATAAAGCAACCGACGCTATTCACGCATCGCCCGCTCAGACGGTAAGTCTATCTCCCTTATATGGGTAAAATATGTGTACTTGAACTAACACGAGAACTGCATTAGTCCTCGATAACTCATTTAGGCCCACCTTGACCTACAACTCTCGGAGTGCATGTAAATAGTTTACTGGTCGGTCACTGTACTGTGGTGATACACTTTATGAAATGATATTATCTAGACCGCTGTTATGTGACCTAGACCTAAAACTTAGGTAAAAATTCTTAGTTATCAACTTCTTTGAAGGTAAGTTTTAAATATTTGAGGTGATTTTTAAGTTTTCCAGTCCGGAGGCCAGTCGTGGCGCAGAGGCACATTTGGGTGTGATTTCAACGCCGCGCTTTTTGCCTTGTTACCAGACCGATTAATAAATAATAATTAATTATTATTACGGTATCGAATCGGTATCGAAGACCACTTTTGTGGCCCTGCGCCATTACAACCTCAAAGAAATATTTTGTTTAGTGTAATATATAAACATTTTACACAACGTCTTCCAAATTCATAACTTTGTACATTAAAACTCCACCTCTAAGCTTTTACGTGTAAACCGAACCGACGATATACATCTAATGATAATGTTACCTCAGAACAAAGAGTACCTAACGTAATAAAGTGAGATTGAGTGCGGATCGTATAACATTGTACCAGCAGTATGAAGATCCATAACCATATTTATATTGTTTTAAGATTTAACTATATTGGTATTATATTTTCGTTTTATTTTATTTCATTTAGTTTTTAAATTGAGTTTAAATAGTTTTTTATATAGTGTTGTTATTTTAGTTTTAGAACAGAATGAAAAATATTAATTATATTTATTAATGAAAAAAATATACATCAACATGTCAATTTTAAAAATAGTTGTGTTTTCAGTTAAATTACAAAAAGCTCCAGCTCTTTTACGGTTTGTGATAAGTCAAGGTATATGCTTGCAATAAATTATTTAAATCCGTTCAATAGTTTTTGCTCGAAAGTGGAACCAACGTGTATATTCATCCTCACAAACTTTTACATCTATAATATTCGTAGAATAGGAAATAGAAATAAAATAATATTATTTTTTTTACTTAAAAGTTCGATGACATTTCTGATAATCTACAGTAGTAGCTTTTGTAGTTGAAGCAAAATATGTTCAATCATAAATGAAATTTTATGGCTCTTTACCTAAGTAAGAGCAGGGATCGTCGAGTGGATGTGACACGCGAAACTAAGATTATATGAGGTGATTGCGGTTACTTCGATAATATTAGATAGAATGTTTAATGATATTAAGACCAATTTTGCATTCATTTTATTATACCTTCGCTCTGTCTGTGTCTGCCATATATAGCTGGGTAGACAGAAGGAACTAAGAGTCAGGGCACTCCACCTTCTACTTTCTAAAAAATCTTCAAAACGTGGCAGAATTCGACGTGGTGTTTTAATTATTGGAGCGAGGAAATAAAAGTAATTCATCGGCCCGACTGGGTATCGAACCTATTAATCTCGTGTTTAGTTAGGCACAGTACCGCTGCATCACGTACAGTCGCTTTTATAATATTCCTAAATATTAGTATTGAATGAGTGGAGTTTTATTTTCGTTAGTTTTTCTATTTATCGAACAGTTAATATTCTTTGAATCATTGATATTAATATGCCACTGCCTTACGACGAGCAAATGATGTTTATCATTTATGAAAACTAGAATAATTACAGATTTTTAAAATGATGTATTTTGATTTCCAGGTACTTGCCTGCCTTTATTCAATATTGAATTCAAAATGGATCACATCCGAATTAAAAGTGTTTGAAGTGTAATATAATAATATAATATTTTTTTAAAGAATTAAGCAGAAGTGTATAATAATCGCGAGCATAATAATCTAATAATAATAATAATAATCTAATAATATCCGACCCGAAACCGACCAGGTCGGTTTCCAGGAGGCGCGGGTCGCGGGTTGAGTCTCGCTACGTTCAAATTTTTATACGTTTTCTAAATAAGTATTAGTATAATTTTAAGGCTATATGCAACAAAATTTCAATTGTAATAATAAGAATCCGCGCACTGACCTACATGAGGAGTTCGCTTACACCCGAACTTGACCCGAAACATCAAAGAAGCACTTCAGACATTCTAGCGATTCCAGTTGCTGATCGTTGCTCGAGGGAAGCGTAACAAGATGGAGGGAGTAGGCGATACGCGCGGGACGCCTTGGAGTTGTTACATGTTCACTGAGCTGGGTGCGTGTTTGTTAAATAAATAATTGTTATTATATCTAAATAAAGTGGTTTATATATCTATGTTATATGGGATATCATATCTATATCTGTACCTACGTATAATAAAATTGTAATTGAACTCTTTCTGTACATGGAAGATATATGAGAAAATCTATTATTGAGATATTGAATGATTTATAATTTTGTCTCTGCTTATCGGTTTGTTTATGCGTTTGTGCACGTTGATCTTAGAAACTAATAAATTGGATTTAAATATAAATTTCAGTATTGTATTTTGACAAACTTTAATTTACGTTGTATGAGTTTTGTCTTTAAAATAATTAATTATGTGATAAATCACAAAAGTAATTCAAATGAGAAAACAAAAAAAATGTAGTACGAGCGGACGAAGCCGAGAGCCTGTAGCTAGAGACTAATAGAAATAGTATTCAGATTAGATAAGTGTAACAATACAATTTAGTTTCCTGTACTTGTTGTACTACAGCTATAAACAGTATATTTATGTTTTCTTAATATTCTTCTTAAATATCACACACACACAAGCAATATATAAATTTCGATTTTTTTGTTAAAAATGTTCAACCTACGACGCTACGACGTGAACGATTTGGTTAAACGATTTAATCTACGTTATTTTAAGCAGAGAGGACATAAAGGGATAAACTCAAAAATAATAAATTTAAAAACTTGCAAAGTAAATATTTAGCTTACAACAGATCATTTTAAAATTTTCCGATTATTATTATTAATAAATCAGCTTCACGCTTTATCCCGTACATAGCAGGGTAGGCAGAGGGAACCTAGTGTTAAGACACCCCGTTCCCTACTTTCCGCCGAAATTTTCGAGGCATTGAGTTGAGTGGCGGAACTCAACGCCGGGCTTTATGCCTTATTGCCAGAGCGAAGAAAATTAAAATATTGATTAATAATAATTCATTCCCTTGAGTGGGGATCGAACCTACGGCGTTACAGTTATACACTTGTGCCCCTACGCCACAACGATCTCCATTATTATGTGTATTATTTTTATTTCTAAACGTATAGCTTTGCTTGTGTTATAAGAAAAAACTTTGTAAGGGTTTCAGAGAAGACCCACAACATTTTAATAAGTAGCCCAAAGTAAAAGGTTCTTGTCTCTTCAAAAAGTCAATGCTGAGAACTTGACATCGTTAAGGGTTTTATTTTGTTTTCAGTATTATATCTTTTCCCAGATACCAGGGTAGGTAGTGCTTATCGAGAGGGTGCCTTCTCTAATTCCTTTCTCTATTTACCAAATCAGACATATTGCATGTTGAATAGTGGATTTTAGAAACATTAATTTTCTAAGAGAGGATTGAACTTACAACCGCAAATAGCGCTTACAATCAGTCAGTCTCACTGACCCACTGAACCACAGTAACTTTTTGAAATTTGACAGACATGTTATTTTGAACTACTTTGTTTAAAATAAAAAAAAATGCTAATTATATCACAGGATTACTTAGTATTAGGTTATATTTTGTTATAGGGTCATACACGTGTCTACTTAATGTAAAAACAAATCTACAAATAACTAAAACGAACTTTATATATAAAATAGAGGTTTTCCAGGGATTTACAATTTGTGTTAATCATTTGAACTGGCCATGGCCGTTGTAGCTCACAGGGTCTCGTGCAGCTATAAGCTGAGTGACGCTATGTTGGTAGACCTCTCCAGTAGACTAACGATGTAATCAAGCAGTGCAAGTTTGAATAAGAAAATTAAACGTTTTTCAAATATCATATAGTAAAGCATATGTAAATAGAAATACCAAGAAAAAGCGACATTAGTCTAAGTGAATTAATCGTATTTCGTTATAAAACTTTTGACAAGCTTGTTGTGATAGGTGTTTAATGGAAACAGAACTAAGGCAATTAACTAAGTGCTTCAGGCAATATTATCATGGGATTGACTAAATGCTTTTGAGTTAAAAGTTTAAAATTAAAAAAAAACTCTACTGTAAATTTCTTTATAATTTAATGTAATTTTAATAGTTTGTTGTGGGTCCAATAGCTACTCGGGGGACTGATTTCTTTGCTCCGTTCTGATAAAGTAAAGTAGGGCGGCGTTGAGTCGGAGAGAAGAGAATGGAGTGTCTTAGCACTAGGTTATTTCTTTTGATATATGAGATACAGTTTGAAATTAAAAATAGGCACATCAAAAAATATTATTTCACAAAAATATGTCAAAGATTTTCTTTGACATATTTATACGTAAAAGATTAGGTAAGAAAATGTTTTTCAGCTGTGTAGGTCGAGGTTAGGTTAGATTAGTATAACTGCAAGTTTAATATTTACCTACTTTGTAAGGAGAGAATGAATGGACGCAATTTATACTGACGTTATAAAAGTATTTGAATGCTCCTTGATTGGCTAACGATGATTGTAAGTACATTGTACGAATCTATGGGTTAGTGTATGGTGATAATTTGGACACTTTTGTCTTTTTGTGTTTATTTTCATGATTTTTCGATAAATATTATTAAAACGAATAAATAAATTTTATTCGATAGTAATAATTTTAAAAAGTTTTATTTAATCCTCATTCAATAGTAGTTTATACATTTTTTGCATACTAGCTTAACATTTAACCCATACATATAACATTAGTTAGGTGTTGAATATTGATATGTGTACACTCAGTCTAACTATAACAGGATCTATATTCTATATTTAATGAAGCAAACTGAATAATATAATACTTACCAGCTTAAAATTGTGCCAATAGAATCTGAAACAATCAAAGATTTTGAATTAGGAAAAATATTTTGTTACATATTTTGCGATTTTTGTAAATAGTAATCGAAACGTTAGATTTATAGTTTTTAAAAAATATATATCAGCTTCACGGCATCCTGAATGCCACTCCACTCCTCACTGTTCGCTGAATTCTGTAGGCATTATGTGACGGAACTCAACGCCGCGCTTTGCCTCGACACCACAGCGAAGAGATGACAATATTAAATATTGTTTTTTTTTCGAGTGGAAATCGAACTTCTAAATTGTTACCTTTATAATCACAAATACTTGTGTCCCTGCGCTACGACTGGCCTTATTTTATAATTTATATAGAAGCGAATAAAAATGGCAATTTATTGTTAAGCAAAACAAACCGGCTAACTATTTAATGAGTGTATTAAGAGTAAGTTCACACGACAAGCGCTCAATGCGCGATACACTTTTGTATAGTGTACACATGACACGCGCTTGTTAGGCGTTCAACGCGCGTTGCCGCGGCCGCCGAGGTTCAGTATCTAGTAGTTGTTATATTTGTCGAAGATGTACAAGGGTCAGTGGCGTTCTCATATTTGTAGAAAGCTTCGGCTTCCATTTCGGATGATTTCTGGATAAATTAATACTGATGAACCTTAAAACATGTCTGTCTGCGTCAAAAGCACGCGCTACACTGAACGGCAACATAGAAAGTCAATGATCTGACAGAACGCGTTGGAGAGCTTATCAAAACGCGCGTTAGCAAGTGTACGGCATGGATGAAGTGTTTGTAGTTGTAAACGCGCGTTATTAAAGCATAGATCAGCTTAATACTTATTTAGAAAACGTATAAAAATTTGAACATAGCGGGACTCGAACCCGCGCCTCCTGGAAACCAACCAGATTCACTTAGACCTGGTCGGTTTCCAGGAGGCGCGGGTTCGAGTCCCGCTACGTTTTCTATCCTAAGTGTGGAATAACACTTTAAAAATGTTTAAAAATAGATCAGCTTATCATCTGAACGTGCTCTAATGCTTTAATTCAATAATTAGACAGCAAACTGAGCAAATATATTTTTATATTACAAAATAAGAAAAAAACTTCCAAAGCAGCATTCCCCGGACCTTCATTAAAAACTTAGTGAGTTTTCTTTTGAAGTTTTGTGAATAAGTAAGTAATGAAACGAATATTCGCCGCAAATGTGCTGCGAAATTAACTGATTGCTCTTTAGAATGTATTGCGGAACTCTTCTAATTAAACTTCTGGTCCTCAAATTGGGTTTATGACAAAGTCAGTCAACTCTGACCAGGGACGGCGTGCTCGTGTTCAGGACCCATGTCAACACCATTGTTGGCGGTCTGTAGGGGAGAATACAATATCGAAACTTGTATTGATATTGCGACCGCATCCTTTTGTTGTGAATACTGTTGAACATTTGTTTATTTGTAGTCTACAATGTTTTTTTGTTGTTTGTGTTGTATAGAGTATCTATGTAATGTATAATTTAAAAATCGTCAGTTGGCCGTTGATCTTGAGGACTTAAGGCAGCTAATCACAATTACTGTATTTTATCTTAGTCAAAAAATCCGCCAAGTGCGAGTTGGACTTGTCCGCCAAGGATTTTGTACCAATTTCAGAATTATAGAACAGCGGGAACGAAACTTATAATTGTTGACAAATATATAGCTTTTAATTTTTTGGATTGTTTTTATTTATAATCTAAATTTTCATTTCTTGCTAAATTTCAGATACGAAGTCGTCGTGGCTTTGTAAAATAAGAGTGTGACTGTAAATGCGATGGTTGTGGTTTCGACCCCCATTCAGGAGAATAAATTATTATTTATTAATATAAATATTTTTATTTTTTTCGCTCTATTCCAGGTCCGCCACTCAACACGCAATGCCTCATAAATCGGCGTTAGGTACGGAACGGAGTGTTTTAATACTAAGTTCCTCTTCCCTACCTTGTTATGTTCTGTATTCGCAAATACAACCCTATGATTTCAATTTTTTGTTTTTTTTCCTCATTTCTAATGTAAGTTCTCATTTCCCAATTTGCCAATTTTCATAATCCACCCTATAGGTTGTGATTACGCGGCAATTTACATAACATAAACGATGTATAAACGCTCATATCATTTTTACTCATTTGCACTTTGTAATATTTGTTTGTAATTGTTTTTTTCTGTATGGACTCACTTTTACGTAGTTATTTATATTTTTATATATGTATTGTAATATATAATTTTATTTATTATATATATATATATATATATATATATATATATATATATATATATATATATATATATATATATATATATATATATATATATATATATATATATATTGTACTGTATTGTGTATATTGTATTAGATGATCTTTTGTTTGTTATAGTTATTATTTTATTTTTAAATAGTGGCGCAGGGGCACAAAGTGTGACTGTAAATGCGATAGATTGTAGTTTCGATTCGCGCTCAACGAAATGAAATATTTATTTAAATTTATATTTCCATTTCTTCACTCTGGTGTCCATTCAAAATGCGGCATTAAGTTCCGTCACACAACACGCAATGCCTCTAGAATTGAGGGGAAAGTGGGGAACGGAGTGTCTTAACACTAAGCTCCCTCTACCTACGTTGCTGTGTGCGGGATACAACATGAAGCTGATTTCATTTGATTTAATTTATTTTTATGATTGCATTGTGATCTTATTGCGTTGTTTGACACTGATCCACTTCCATTGGTTGGGTGGAAGAGGTCTCTTTTACAAATAAGCCCGCTATTGTTAATGTTTTTTTTTTTTATTTTACCTTATATTTACCTTATATATATATACTAGGCCTCTTAATTAAGATTTCCCTTAAAATATCTTTACAATTACAATATCTCGGAGAGACGACGAGGCTCGATTTTGTTGTTTGGCTTCCTCTTTTGTTAAGTAAGAAAGAGATGGTTGAACGTTTTCTTTCTACTAGCTTCACGCTGTATCGCGGGATACAGCATATAGCAGAGTAGGCAGA
This sequence comes from Heliconius himera, assembly GCA_021202915.1. Classification (NCBI taxonomy): domain Eukaryota; kingdom Metazoa; phylum Arthropoda; class Insecta; order Lepidoptera; family Nymphalidae; genus Heliconius; species Heliconius himera. The sequence goes on along the minus strand of JAJHJA010001523.1, from coordinate 7,097 downwards.
GGGAGCCTAGTGTTAAGACACTCCGCTCCCCACGCTCCGCCGAATTCTGGAGGCATTACGTGTTTAGAAGCGCAATTCAACGCCGCGCTTTGCCTCGACACAAGAGCGAAGAAATGAAAATTTTAAATATTACATTTCCCCGACTGGGAATCGAATCTACAAGCTATTTTGTTTACAGTCACAACCTTTTGCTTGCGCCATAATTGACCTCATTTTGGTTGAACGTCTTTTATCAAAAATATAGATAGATGTATAGAAACGGCAAAAGTGTCGTTTTTCGTGATTTATTTACCGAACAGTAACGCACAGCCACCTGAGCTAACAACCTTTATCGTCCATTATTACGGCGAGTCGTATTTTTTCATTAATTCTGCGGAAATTTATTACTTATGATATAGAGTGTTCATGGTTAAAATCTATAAAATCTTTAGACTATATTATGTTTGATTTTATGAGAATATATTATATTTAAAGTTTTTTATTTAAATTTTCTGATTATTTTTTTTTATCAATCACTACTCGACACGCCTCTGAAGCTAAGTAAAATAAATATATATATTTATTAATAAAAGAAAAACAAGCCTGTATTACCATATTTAAGTAGAATACAAAGAGAAATTACTGAGAACTGTTTGCACATTATATATATATTATCATATATTATAATGGAATTAACTATATACCAAGGTGAAACTCAAATATGAGACGGTGTTCCTCTAATATGACCCGACCAAGCACAGACCTTTGATGTTCACGGAACTCGAAGTTGGTTCAGACCAAGAATAAATGGTTAAAGTGTTTGCACCCACACAAGGAAAGTAAGTCACTTTGACAAAGTTTAAAATAAAGTAATTTATATCTTGAGGCTTAAAATTATTTTGTTACATATATTATTTATTTGAAAAAAGATATTTTTTTGTCACATAAGATTTGTCATTAAGATTAATTAAGAAATGATGCGAATGCGACATGCCTTATAGGAATAATTGTGACTTTGAATTTGATTCCTAACAAAAGAAAATTATGCCAGTCGTGGGGCAGGGGCACATGCTTGCGACTGTAAGCGGAGAGGTCCTAGGTTCAATTTCTTCTAGAGGAAATGAAATATTTTATATTATCATTTTCTCGCTCTGGAAATTCCCAAATTTCCTCTGTCTACCTGCCTTGTACGGGATATATCCATTATTAAAGTATTTGATTATAATGGATATTCTATAGTACACATATGTACAAAATTGTAATTATTATTATATAGAAAATAGTAATATATTAAACTATATTAGTACTCGTATATTAGTTTTAATATTTTATATCGATAAAAAAACGTAAAAGACGCTTTCCATCAATATGACGAGTGAATGAACATGACGCAATCACAAGGGTCACAATGTAATTACGGAAGCCCGACAGGAAATATTTTCATACTGGTAGCATTTTTTCTATATTGTAAATTGTTATTCCATTTTATTAAAAAAAATGTCACCTTACATCAACTTATTATTATTTTCTTAATTGAGGAAAATATAAAAAAGAAAATTGTATGGATTTAAAATTTGAATATTTTAAATATATATTCATTTCTTTTTGGCTTTGGCTTGTCATTCTCTGGGACAGTGGTTACTTGCTTTGTGGCCTTGATGGTTCACTAGCAGCTTCACGCGCTTTCTCACAAATCAGGCTAAGGACACAGGAACCTAAAGTATTAATACACTTCCTTCGTTATATTTACTCGAATTTTTGAGATATCGTGTGTTAAGTGGCGGGACTAAACGCCGCGCTTTGTACGCCACAGCGGTGAAATGAATATGAATTAAATACTTTCCATGCCAGTAAATGAAATTTGAGCAGGATTTATCTAAATCCTGATTGAATCTTCAATATTATCATTTTTTAATTACGAGCTCTTGCCAGTTTTGTTTTATTGTTTTATAACAATGATGATGATATCGGGAATAAAAAATAATAATGTACGCACTTGATGACAATAAATACTTAAACAAGATTTTTTTTTTTTATTAAAATCACTTTCAGTAAATCTATATTGTATATTACCATGAGATTCGTACGTTACGAATTCAATGATTTAGAAAATAAAAGATACATTTATGTTTGAAATTTCTAGCTTAACCAAATTTCTGGATATCATATTGTGTACTAGCGGTTCGCCCACGGCTTCACCCGCTTAAAATACATGATTATTGATTTAATAAGCAGAATTGATTGACAACTATAATGACTTCTAATATGATTTTTTTACGACATTATCGTCAAAGAACTTTTGATTGTTTTGAATAAAAAAATACAACCATTGTTGATATTTGATATTTATAAAATATACATAAAACTAATTATTTATTACACGTATATATTTTTGTAACATTATGTTCTTTTTACCTATATAATATACTCTGATAAATGTGCTGATGTCAGTGAATAATTTAATTTACTCATTCAGAAACAGCCTTAAATGTTAAATTATTGATTTAAAGGATTCATAATATTCTTTGTAAAATAACTGTAATAATTGCATATTAACTCCTGTACAGTTTTTAAATTAGTTACATATATTATAAGAACGAACCAACCAAAAAATCTTTGTATTTACTTGATATTTCTTTCAAGATCGTTCTTTATCTCTGTGTTGAATTAATTACGATTTCTTTCAAATGACGATAACTTTTTTTTTAATTAACCGATTTTGATGAACTAAACTTTAGTAGTTAAGTGGAGTTAAAACACAGCAATTGGTGAAATTTTCAAGTAAATCGGTTCAGTACTTTCGGAGAAAAATGACAGACAGACAAGAAATTCAAAAAAAATCTTTTTGCTTTCTATTATTCTTTTTAAGTGTCCCTCTATCCATTTCAGTCAAAATTACTAAATGTACAGACAAAATATTTTTACTGTCTTATTATATATAGAGATTGTAATAAATTGGATTCGAATATTTTTACTGTTTTTCAGGTTCCGTAGTTTAAAAGATAAAAAAGGAATCCTTATTGGTTCACTTTACTGTCTGTCTGTCCGTCTGTCAAGATCGTATGAAGATATCAAGCTAAAATTAATATCAAATATTTACGTTTATGGTTTTACCTTTGAAGAACAGAAAAAGTCAAGCTTTTAAGTCAACGCAATCAAAAGATGTATTAATTCACCGTATTGTCGTATATTTAGTTATTTATTTTTAGTGGCAGAGGAATATCTCAGTCTATCGGTTGTCGCGGACTACAAGGGGATAGAAACGTTGAGTTCCAGTAAATATATATAAAAAAAGTGATATACCTACTTATAAAAAACTTAATATACTTAATCGTCTTAAGAGATTCATTTAAAATAACCTTAAGTTATTAATGCAGTTCTATAAAACAAACTACAACATAAAATTTCCTTTTTGTTTTCATCTATTAAACTCATTAATTCTAAAAAGATATATCTATTTAAACAAAAAAAACACACACACACACACAAAAACAAGAATATTTCCTATCTTTGTAAGAAATGCCCTTCGTGTTTACTTTTTATAACGAATCAAAGAGATTCCTCTAGTAAGAACCCCTCAGATTAGCTGCAGTAAGCGGTGAAGTTCTCTTTGTACCATGTCGTCCGCGGGGGGCTCTCACCGCAGACTACCGACCTTTAATACGTACTATTTACATTGACATTACCAGTATAGGCAAGTTTAAATGCGTGCTTTCGCATATAGGAGCGTTAGGTTGAGAGTTTGAGCGACATTACTAGCAATCTTAGAATGATTAGTATTAGATTTCATAAAATTGAGATTGTTTGTCATCCTGATCTACTCCTGAGGAATATAATCAAAGTATATTGTTTTTAACGCTTTGAAAAAACAAAACCCGGCATTTTGCAACTCTAAATGTCTCCAATTCGAACGGAAGTAGAAAAACGGGTAAAATTGACTGAGAGATGGAGGATAGAATTTGTATTTTTTTTTGATATAATAAAGTAATAATCTTTGTAAATCAAAAAAAGGTGTTGAAATGATTATGTAAGTATAAACTTCATATATTCCAAGGATGCCCCTCGTTATACTGAAGTGTTGTCATTATACTGAACCATTTTCTCTTTCGCATACATATTTTACTGTGTGTAGGTTTTAATATCGTTAGAAAGTTTCTTGAACTGTAATAAATTAAAAAAATATATACCTAAATGTTGAATGAGATTTTTTAGTATACGACATAAATAACAAGATAGAAGTTTTGAATGTTTATGATAAAATTCATTTTTCATACATCATTCTTTCAGACTAGAAAAAATATTGATTCAAAATCAATTTTAAAAGTATTGATAAGGCAAGGATCATGAAATAGTAAAAGTTTATGATATTTTATTAATCATTTAATGTTTTAAAATGTAATATTTAGCTTTCAAAAACGGCTCCCCGCTTTCTGCCGAATTCCGGAGGCATTGCGTGTTGTGGAACTTAACGCCGCGCTTTGCCTCGACATCAGAGCAAACAAATCATTAAATTTTTCATTTTCTCGAATGGAATCGAACCCACAACGTGTCATGTCGAAACCGTGTAGTGCAGCTATGAATAAATATAAAATAAATATACAAATGATAAAATTATGTTTATTGTTTTTTGGATATTTATAAAAATATGAAAATAAAGTTTGTTTCATAATATAAGATTATAATAATATACAACTTATAACGTGAACTCTTTGATACTTCAATGCGCCCACTTTTGTGAGCCAATAGTCGTCCTTGAACACAGTATAATCGGATTAGCTGGAGATGAGCCTCGTCGCGGACTACGTTTCACAGGGTTTAATATACCATATAAATACCAATAAATTAAATTGCTAGTTTTAACTCATAAATATTTTTTTTCTTCTATCTTCACTGTATCCCGCACACAGCAGCGCCCTGCTGTGCCTACCGGCAGAGGGAGCATGGTGTTAAGACAATTGATTATCTAATATATTATTTAAAGTTCTTATAATACTAATTAGAGTATGCATTAATAAAAAAAATACTTATTTTAGAAATAGATTTTTGTAGAAATTATTAGTATTAAGCCTTTTCTATATTTAATGGGCAATAAATTAGAATTCTTAATTAAGATATAAAAGTCAAAACTTCCACATGTTTTGTCTTATGTGGTTTATAAACCCAAATAGCAATAGAGATTGTAATCGCTCCACAGCGGCGTCACTATAAAAATACATTAAATTTTCTTTTCATATAATTATTTTATTTTATATTCCCCGAACATAGAGTTGAAAGAGTAACATGAACCTACCTGGGGAATAAATAATCTGGCTATTTTTATTTAAGAAGCTTGTTTTCAAAGACATCAGAAACCTACAATGTATTTAGTTTATTTTAAAACTCAAAAGTTTGCGCGTGGGTTGTTTAGGAGAAAATCATTTCGTTTAATTTTTTATATGCGATTTAAATAATAAATGGCTTCTTATTGTTTATACATTCCTCGAAAGAATGAATTCTTTTCATTTTTGACAATTCATGGTGAATTGTTGGTTCCTTTAATCTTCGTATTTATGTGTAACATTATTTTACAAATAAATACTTTCATTCACTTATATGCCTATTTTGTTTAAATTTGTAGAAAAATAAATCAACTTAATTGTGTAATATTACTAAAATAAAAAACAGCACTTAGCATAGCAAGCATCAAAGTTCTCGAGAATTAGCTTTCTAAATTTAAATGAGCTTTGAAATAACATAAATACAGCAAAGGTAAGGATAGAGTACTAATTTGAAGCGTATCGTTTGTGAATGAGGTAAACTACAAGTTTCTATATAACTATGTACGGGTCCGTTTGTCCGAAACACACATACTTTAATGAGATATTTCTGGAATTAGACGTATATTTTGTACCTTTAGCTTTTCATGTTTCATTTTCATTATTTGCATGAAAATGTTACTTTGTTCATACTAATTAAAAATAACTTTGATAGTAATTTAAACATGAAATATATTGAAGTTTATTCAATTAAGATAAATTTATATTACAGTAGTTGAGTGAGTTGAGTAGTTGAGGCCGGTCGTGGCGCAGCGGCAGGAGGTGTGACTGCAAACCGACTGGTTGTGTGTTCGATCCCCACTCGAGGAGATGAAATATTTACTTAAATTTATATTTCCATTTCTTCGCTCTGGTGTCGAGATTAAGCGCGGCGTTGAGTTCTGCAGAAAGTGGGGAACGGAGTGTCTTAACACTAGGTTCCCTCTGCCTACCCTGCTGTGTGCGGGATACAGCGTGAAGCTAATTTTTTATTTTTTTTTATATTACAGTACATATTTTTGTGTACATTTTAATTTCTTTTAAATCTAACGAAAAGTGAAAAACGTCTTGAACGTTCTTTTCTAATAGAAAATTCTACAGTTATATCATCACCACGTAGGTACTTTATATAACATATATTCGTTAACTATTTAGTACTAGCGGACCCGGACGCGGCTTCGCCCGCTTGAACTATACGAATGCTTATTAGATATATTTATGAAATTGTTTTTGAAAATATCTAACTAATTTAAACGAAAAAAATTATAAGTAAACGTAATCATATTAAAATATTAATAAAAAAAATTAAACAAAACCAGCTACATTACTAATATCATCAAAGTAAAATAAATATTTAAAAGAATCAAAATTAAATGTGTTGTGCTATGTTTTAGCAAGTGCATGTGGTTATTTACATAATATTCAAATACAATAAAAAAAATATTATATTTTTTGTCCCTGTCTGTCTTTCTATTTCCCTGAGCTAATGTCCAGAATAACTGAAGTGATTTTTATTGGACTTTCAATGATCGATTTTACTGATTACCCGGGAAAAATCTTTTTACACGTTTTCCTTGCGCGCGTACATAGATACTATATGAAATAAATAAAGTCCTTTCTACATTCAATATGATAAGTTTTGCAAGCAATATCAAGTAAAATCTCAAAATACTAAAACTATAATTTGTTAAGTGTATAACAACGGTATAGATAACCATCTAACCGAGATGAAATAACCAACAATTATTCCTTAAATAATAAATACTTAAATAATATTATGCCGATGACGCGTAGGGCCGCCACTTACACCACACCAAGAAATTA
>JAJHJA010001522.1:0-13437 GCA_021202915.1 Heliconius himera | reverse complement strand
GTTAGTCTAGCCCCCCCTGTAAAATATCGCTAGATACGCCCATGAACTTCATACCTTTTCCCGCATGGTAGAGCAGGCGGAGTGGACTTTGGGGTTAGGACACTTTGCCTTTCGATAAAATCATTCCCCCGAATGGGGGTCGAACCAGCAACCATCAAGTTTACAGTTCAACACTATCTCTTATCGCTACGACGGCCTCAAAAGTAATATTGAAAATGAATATTTATACATTAATCGCAATTAATTAATGTCCAATATTAGTAACTGTTTATATCTTACACATTAATATGCAGCCTTCTTATTTTAAAATAATCACATTTTAGTGTTAGTTAAAACATCCGTAAAATCCGATCCCCACTCTAGAAAATAAATTATTTTGATGTCTTTGCTCTTGTAAAAAGACAAAGCACTGCATTGAGTTCCGCCCTTCAACACGCTATGTCCCGAAACATGGGCGGTGCGTGAGGAACTCTAAGTTTTCTCTGCCTACCCTTGTAGATACAGGGTATATCAGGGCAGGCAGAGAAAAAAAATGCAAGCCTATTTTTTTTACAACCTTAATTCATAAGTAAATTGATTCAACAACCCACATACCTCTCGCATATTGGATAGCATTATCAGACTAATCTCCTAAACTTTCACACGGAAGCCGCACTGTGATTATCCAATTGGGAGCGTGTATCTGAGATTGGAAAATTACCGTCGACCCCTCACTAGTGGTCACCACTTGGACACAGTAACAAATTGTAATAAAACGTATGGGATTCCTTACAAAGGTTATAGTAGCGTAGTGGATTCGATCTCCATTCGGAGTGATAAAGTTTCACACTTTTTGTAACATAAAGCGCAGCGTTGAGTTCCGCCGCTCAACACGTTAACTTCACATATTCTTTTGTGTCTGTGAACATTACGGTTGTGAGTTCATGTCCGATTCGGTGGAATGGAATTATTTTATATATTTATTTTTCGCTCTGTTAACGAGGCAAAGGCGGCGTTGATTTCCGTCACTCAACACACAATGCCGCTCTTTGCCTCGACACCAGAGCGAAGAAATGGAAATATAAATATAAGTTAATATTTCATCTCCTCGAGTGGGGATCGAACCCACAACCAGTCGGTTTTACAGTCACACTTTGTGCCGCTGCGCCACGACTGGCCTCAATTTCAAGACCTAATAGTTTCTCATATATAGATTTGCTAATATCAATCATATGGTACACTAAATGGGGTCAATGACTGTCACTCTCCATCACTCACCGTGATCAAACGAAAGTGGAATGACGTGACGTGACGTGACATGACGGATGGAGCTGTCATCTCGTATTTACCAATTGAACTTTCTAAATATTTACTTTCAAGGACTTAAACGACCGGATGTCAAGGATTTTTTTGCATCTAATGTTATTCAAAGATATGATCTCAGTGATTCGTAAATGTCGAATTAAATAAGACGAGAAGATATCTTATGTTAATTACATCTAATGGTTCTTATACAAATATAATTTTTAAATATTTTGGTTTACATAAGGAATTATTGTAAATAAAAAATAGCAAAATAAATAAAAAAAAGCTAGAGGCATTCGCGGCACAGCGACTGACTATTATATTATAAATACGACTCCCACTTGGTAGAATCAATTATTTTCATTGCTCCACTCTGTTAAAAAGACAAAAGCGTAGAGTCCGAAACACGCAATATCTTTAAAATTTGGAACGCAAATTGAGAACGGAGTATTTTAACACTGAATTCCTTTTGCCCTGCTGAATGCGGGTTACAACGAGAAGCAAAAGAAATAACTATTATATTATATGAACATTTTTTTATTTAGTTATTTAGTACAAAGAAGTGAATTAGACATACTCATATACAAATAGTTTAATATAATTGAACCTAAAACAATGATATGAACATAAATATTATATACACTTACATTAGTTAGATATCATTACGTCAATAAACCTATCCTCTAGATCTAGGGTTCGCCGACCTGCCCTTGCCCTGCGCCTGCGCATCTCGCTCGCTTTTTTTGCGTCGCATCCCTTTGGATCCAGTTTATCTCGATTTGTAATGGCTTTTTATTACACAGTGTGTATTGAGTTATTATTGAGTAATTAGATTTTACGAGAGATATTGAATGTCAAGTTTAACTGAGGCCAGTCGTGGCGCAGAGGCACAAAATGTGATTGCAAACGCGACTGGTTGTCGGACTCGAAGAAATTAAATATTTAATAAAATTGATATTTCCATTTTTTCGCTCTGGTGTCGGGGCAAAGCGTGACGTTCAAGTCCTGGCGATGCAATGCCTCCGAAATTTGGTGGAAGTGTGGAACAGAGTGTCATAACAATAGGTTCTCTCTGCCTATCCTGCTTTTTTTTTGTTTAATTTCGATATCGCGGAGCAGTTGGAAACGGTCTACACAACATTATTTAGATACCTGTGACTTCGTTCGCATGGTTAAATGGAATTAACTAAGTACCGTAATCGTGGCCGTAGGTATTGTGGTCTACATCGTAAAAAAACGCGACGGATATAGTCCATAGTCTCCTTCGATAAAATAATTATTAGGCAAAAGAAAAAATTGAACTTATAGTTCCTGAGATTAGCGTGTTCGATCAAACGCATTTTTATCAAACGACAGATGAAATCTACCTTAAATATGTTTTCGAATTTTCTTTTAGAATTATGTCTAATAATTTGTTTTTCTTTTCAGGTTAAAAGGCGACATGGCGTCGCCTAGGTACTTCTCTCTTCTACTGGCTGGCTTCTGTTTTAGCATTTGTAATGCGGGTGAGTCATTCTTTTTATACCTATAAATGATGATTGTGCAAAATAAATATTACGAATCCTGTTTAAAATGTGAATAAATAAGTATTAAATGATGTGATATCATACTTATAATATTATTTAAAAATTGTATATATAATATATATAAATATAATTTGAGCACACACACAAGAGTGTAAATGAAAAAGGTTGTGGGTTCGATTCACATTAGAGGAAATTAAATATTTAATATTTTCTTTTCCTCGTAAAAGCGCGGCGTTGATTTCTGCCACTCAACATACACGTCTTCACAAAAAGATAGAAATTTTATTTTAATCTTTTTTTTTAAATATAATGCTACTTATATTCATGTTGTAAAATTACATTACATATTTTTATATATAGGCTCTCCTAAGCAGAGGAGCTGATCGAACCGAACGCCATGCCTTTTCTTATTACTATAACAAGAAAATAAAATTAATAGAACCCTCAACCGTAACTTTTACACTCAAACACTATGCTACTGCGCCATGACAGACTCAAACACAAACTCCAATATTATTCTATAACGCTTACCTTACATCATTAACTTATATCATTTGTTATTACATTTTTCTCAATATCAATAAAAAAATCTTCCTTTTAAAATACCTGGCATCGTATGATCCATATTTATGACGAAATCATCATAAGAATTCGTGATATGGCGATATAAAAATGTTATTTCTGAGATTAGCGCGTTTTCGTGGGAGTGGCGTGGGCTTATACATGACTTTGACGAGGGGGGTCAAGGTCGACGGGTCCGTGGTATTAAAACGTCTGTTCGTCTGTTTTTTTGATGACACCATGTGACGCCTAGTAAAGCGAAATGACTTCCTTAATGCCATATTTTATTGGATTGGATTTGTTTTTTGTTTCAACATTTTTGCTTCAAATTTCAACGCGCAACGTCCCGATGAGTCAACACTTAAAGATTTTATGTTTTTGCCCAAAATATTGTATATGTTTTTATTGGAGCGATCTACATAATTGCGGGTCAATGATACGTGTAAAATTTTAATAAATATTTTATGTTACCTTACAAAAAAGCAGCTTCACGCTTTTTCCCGCTTAGCAAATTAAGCATACCTAGTGTTAGATCGAATACCCCGTCTCTTTTTTTTTTCCCCAATTTTCGAGAAAATATTTAAGAATAATTTAAATATAAACATTCTTCCGATTGAAGATCGGGTCCAAAACCATCGCGTTTACGAGCAACGCTTTTGATATTTATAAATAAAAACATTACTAAACACTTTAAGGACTGCAAAGTTCTAACTTTCTGTCACACCCATAGGTGGACTGGAAGAAATCTCTGTTAGGGATAAGTTCACATTTGTCATCAATATTCTGGACTATTATATGATAAAGAGTATAAAAAATCATCTTCACACTGTATCCCACACGCATCCATCCCAGGGCAGGCAAAGGGAACTTAGTATTAAGACACTCCGTTCCCCAATCTCTGCCAAATTCTGGAGGCATTGCGACTTGAGTGGCGGAGCTCAACGCCGCAATAAATAATAAAACAGTATATCAAAAACAAAATGTATCCATATCACATTTTGCATGAAACCATACAGTTTTTATGGTACAAACCAAACATAGGCGCTTAATAATTGTGGGAAGGGCTCCTCGATGGGCTGATGGCATGCGATTCCCATAGAATACGCTAGACGCCGGCGGGGGGCGGCCGGACGAGCGGCATTCCGCGCGTGCCGCGGCCTCACGCGGACGACCGGCCCATCTGACTCATCTGCAATTAGATTTTTACCATTTTTTTTATTATAATAGGCTAGCGACACAAATGTGACTTTAAATATAGCTAAATAATATAAAATCTTTATTCTTCTTTCTTCTTCTTCTGATGTATATTAATGTAAAGTTTTATCTAAATCTGTTCAGTAGTTTTTGTGTGGAATTGGAACTAATATCCAACTTAAGCATCTATATTTATATAATTTTAGTCCATCCTCATAAACTTATTCACATTAATAATAAAAGTAGGAAGTATAGAATGCTCTATCGACTTGATAGTAAAAGATGGACTATAATGATATATAGTATGTAGACAATAATTTTTACTATTCATTGGATGGGATATCAAAATAGCTCGTTAAATTCTTATAAATAAACGTCTTTATACTATCTTTAAACCTTAGAACTGTCGGACTCAAATGTAATTAAACTTTTACAGTTAATAGAGGAGAACTATAATAAGTTTCATATTTACTATTAATTGGAAGAGATTTTGTTATAAGCTGTTGGGCCTTCCAAAACGACGTTAGTTATACTAAGTACTACTATGTACATAATGATGGCTAAACACAAAAAAAAGAACAATTTTTATTTAGGTCTCTATCGGTTTAAAGTAATACACAAGCGATTTTTTTTAATATCTTATTCCATAAGCAAAATGTTTGGGACAGTATAATACCCAATACAAATGTTTTTACGATCTGTGGTTTCAATATTCGTCATCCGTCCTATAAAATAGGTGTAGAAGCTAACTTCAGAAAACGGAATATTAATTAAATGTACCAAAGATTTAAAAAAAAATAATATTAACATTGAGTAGCAATGTAATTATTATAATAGTGGGTGAACAACCTCAAAAATTACAGCTAAAACAATTATATATTGTCAGGCCAGTCGTGGCGCATGGGGATAAGCGCTCCACTGTCAATGTCAATGACAGGTTCTGGGTTTGATTCCCCCTTCCTCCCTCTTAAGAAATGAAATATTTATTATTTTATTATTTCGTCGCTCTAGTAACGAGTTTAAGCACGGTGTTAAGTTCCACCACTCAACACGCAATGCCCCGAGAATTCGACGGAAAGTGAGAACCGGAGATTCTCAATTAGGTTCCCAGGTTCTCTCTGTCCATCTTGCTATGTGCGGGATAACAGTGTGAACCTTAAAAAAAAAAAACCTATATGCCACTATCTGTATAATGTATCATGACTCATATGTCAAACTCACTGCTATTTATAAGAAAATCACCATAAAAGCAAAACCGCACATAAAACCAAGTATAAAATAAATCGAATATTATTTTGATAAATTGACAAAGTTATACAATATTTTAGACTAAATGTTACTAAGTAGTTACTAAGCTTACTTAGTTAAGTTGGTTACTCTATATAAATTTGAACCATCTGTCATACAGTGAATATATTTAACTGTCATATAAGGGTATTGTCATTAAGAGCGTTATACTCGTATATCGTGTAATTACGGTAAACTAATTAACTATACGGTAAACTAATCAACTATACGTGCTTTCTACATACATAGTATTTCTATATATTGTAGCATTTTTTTAGTTTTACGCTACAGTGTAAAGCTAAGATACTATACTATATTATATGCGGCATACATCCCACACATAGCAGGGTAGGCAAAGGGAACCTGAATATAACATAGCGATAAGATACTCCATTTCCATTAAGGCACTTCCGTTCTCCACTTTTCGCTGAATTGAGGAGTCATTGCGTGTTGAGTAGTGCAACTCAAAGCCGTGCTTTGCCTCCTTTTTAGAGCAAAGAAATGTTTTCATTTTTTTTTTATTTCCTTTAGTAGGAATCGAACCCACAACCTGTCGCGCTTACAGTCCCACGCTTGTGTCTCTGCGCCACGAATGGCCTCAATATTGTAGTTATAAAAAACAAATAAATAGTATATCGGCCACAATCTACAAAGAGATGAAAAGAGATGATAGGTTTTTTTGAACTTTGGGGCTGAGAGCTTAGCAAATTGCTATGCAGCTTCCATTTTTTGTTGTCGCCAAGTGTGTCTAGTTTTTATTAGCGAAATATTTTATTAGGTTTTTCAGAGTAGGCAAAGGGGACCTAGTGCTAAGCTAGTAGGTAGGGAACTTAGTGTTAACCTACCTAACCTTGTGGTATAGTTGTGGTAGGATTTTTGCTTTGGTACCAGAGCGAGGAAATGAAAATAATAACAAAGTTGAGTTCTGCCACTTAACTATACGCAATGCCTCCAGAATTCGGCAGAAAGTGAGGAACGGTGTGTGTAACACTGGGTTCTCTCTGTCTACCCTGCTGTGTGCGGGATACAGCGTGAAGCTGATTTGGTTTTAGATATTACAAAATTCACGTGGCCAGTCGCGGTACAGGGGCACAAGCGTGCGACTGTAAACCGGTAGGGATGTGGGTTCGACTCCCATTCGAGTAAAAAAATCACATCAAAACGTTTCCAGCCTAGATAAGCAAAGCAAGCAATATAAAATAATCCAAATTAGAACAGAATAAGTATTTTTTTTGATTTAATTATATAAAATAATATCGATGCGATACATTCTGGTAACATTATTAAAATTTTATTGTATTGAAGACTCATACTTTCGGATTCATTCGAGCATCACAACGGAACACAATAGTGCATAGGTACTGCACTGCATAATCGATTGCATAATGAATGCTAACTTCAAATATTCTCTACTTTATTTACAATCGTGAGGCCAGTCGACAAGAAGCCAGTCGTGGTGCAGCGCCACGAAGTGTGACTGTAAAACCGACTGGTTGTGGGTTCGATCCCCACTCGAGGAGATGAAATATTTACTTAAATTTCCATTTCTTCGTTCTGGTGTCGAAGTTAAGCGCGTCATTGAGTTCTGCCACTCAACAGACAATGCCTCCAGAATTCGGCAGAAAGTGGGGAACGCAGTGTCTTAACACTAAGTTCTCTCTGCCTTAAAGTTTTGTCATTTCTTTTGTCTGGTAAATAGATCACGGCGTTTAGTTCCACTACTCAACACGCAATGAGCAGAAAATTAGGTGGGAAATGTGAAAAGGAGTATCTTAACACTAGGTTCCCTTTGTACGGGAAAAAGTATAAATCTCTGAAAAGTACTACGTATGAGTATTTATACAAATAAGTTAATATACGATAGCAGTTTATTTTCAATAGAGTATCTGACAAGAAACTCAACAGTTGCTCTATTCACTAAATGGTTTCTCAGTAGTTCCTGATATTAGAGCGTTCAACCGAACAAACACTAACATTTTAGCTTTAAAATATTAGTATATAATTAAATATACATATATATAATCTAAACCTACCTCTCTCAAAGTAAACTATTCTGCACAAGTCCACAGGAATAGCAACGATGTGTGTCAAGAGTACATACGGCGTACGGCCTGTAGCTTGTACGTGACGTTTGTACGCTCGCGTTATCGTCCCTCTCGCACTTTACTACCGTTATTGTGATAAGGACGCTTTAGAAACTATTTCTGTGGTCATTTAATTATGTTATCTTAATAAATATAGATAGATAGAGTTTCCTTTGGTTAAAGCAATTTATCTTTAAAGTATTGGACGGGTGTTAATACTTGAAAAAATGGCAGCGTTTAGCTCCGCTCAACACACAATCTGTCGATAATTGGGCAGCGCGTAGGGTACATAGTGTCAACAGAATACTACAAAATTTATTTGGCCGATCCAGAAAGTTATTGCTAGAATAAAATTATAAAAAATCCTTTTTCCGCTCAATTTTCAAGGCAATAAATATTGAGTGGCGTAATTTAACGCTGCGCTTTGTCTTTAGTTTTTGAAGATACATTTTTATTAAAACACCTTGTCTCCATGTTAACTATTCTAAGATAACTAGGATATGTAATAGGAAATTGCATGTAGTTTAAGTATGGTGATCAACTAATCAGTTAATGGCGCGCGCGGCGCCGGCGCCGGCTTAATTTCAGTGTTTCGCATTTAATGTAATAGTATGGCTATTACTTTTGCATGATTAGATAAGTGCGTGTTTATTTAAATTATATAAGAAGATCAACTTCACGCTGTATCCCGCACACAGCATTGTAGGCAGAGGGAACCTAGTGTTAAGATACTCCGTTCCCTACTTTCTGCCGAGTTCTGGAGGCATTGCTTGTTGAGCAGTATTCAACGCCGTGATTTGCCTCGACACCAGAGCGAAGAAATGGAAATATAAATTTAAGTAAATATTTCATTTCCTCGAGTGGGAATCGAACCCACAACCAGTCGGTTGTACAGTCGCATTTTGTGCCCCTGCGTTACGACTGGCCTCTAATAAGAATATATGATGGTTGTGGGTTCGATCTCATATTCATTTTCATGCTCTGTCTCTCTAATGTCTCAAAAATTGGTGAACGGTGTATCGTAAGGCTGTTAAAGAATAATATTAAGCTGCTCACTGTCGTTTTTTATGTTGATAAAAATGAAACCTTTCCTGCACATTGTTCAAATAAAATTATTCCCCCGGGTGAGCATTGAACTCACAACCGTCGCGTTTAAAGTCAGATCCGGTACAACTACGCCCCGACGTCTTCATATTACCTAGACTATTCACTTGAAACAATTTAATTTCAGACGTCTGGTGAATTCTTACTGAAGAAGAAAAATGTCGTATATTCTTATATGAAACAATCACATAAATTTTGCCAAAATGTAACCTATAATATTTCTTAATGTCAATGTAGCATATAAAAAGCAAGAATTAAAGAGTAGTCACTTTCCGCTGAATTTCCGAAAAGTGGTGTGTTGAGTGGTGGAACTTTACAAATAATAGTCCTTTTCAGTACAAAAATGGTAATTAAAAATAATTCCGTACGAACATCTATTTAGTTTTCTTTTACGTTATATGAATATGGATGAGCTGGAATCCTCAGGGTTAATTTTAGCATTAGATTTAACTATTTTCTTTTCATTTTCTTGCTCGTAACAATATAAAACACGGTATTATGTTCCGGAATTTAACAGGCAATGTCTCTAAAATTAATGAGAAAAGGAACTGGAGTGTTATAACACTAGGTTTCTAAACAACCAAACCGATATATTGATCGAACGATCAATGAAACAACAAAATGAAATACGTTATTTCACATTTAAAAAGAATCCAATTAGATCAGTTATTCATCTTTTGTTGTTGTTCAAGTAAACATTAATTTCGCTAAAAGGAAACGAGCGTTTATAAGGTATGAGATATCTACAAAAACACATATAAATTCAGCTACGAGGGGCGAGGTATCGATTTGTCGTATCAACCTGTATCTAGTCTCCTCTCTGGTGACCCTTAGCCATCTAACATCGCTATGTGCATGGTACATTGACGGTTTTCCCTTCAAATTTTAATATCTGAACAGCGGAACTTAGCAATGGATGATAGTATTTTCTTTTGGATGTAAGTTTCATACAATATTTGAAACAGTAGCTATGTCTGTTTTCTGATAGGTTGGGAGTAGTCACAAAGGTAGGTTGGGGGAAATGTTTGACGAAATTGCTGTGAAAAATCGAGGTTTAGAGTATTACACTACCCATTGTCGTATATATCAATATATATTAAAGTTTGCGTTTGTGTTAATATATATTGAGGTCCTATAATATTGAATTGCGACTGTTTAAAGATTTCTGTTATTACCTTCGAATGTAGATCAAATTCTGCTTTGAACATTAGTGGTCTACAACGGAGCTTTGTTCAACGTTTTTATATTTTTACACACATTCAACATTCTTAAAAAACTTATTTATTAGACACTCCGTCCCCCACTTTCTGCCGAATTCTGGAGGCATTGTGTGTTGAGTGGCAGAACTCAACGCCGCGCTTAGCCTCGACACCAGAGCGAAGAAACCGAAATATAAATTTAAGTAATATTAGTATATTTCATCTCCTCGAGTGGAGATCGAATCCACAACCAGTCGATTTTACAGTCACACTTCGTGCCGCTACGCCACGACTGGTGTGAAATAAATTTATATATATATCAGTTCTTTCGGCTTATGCCACAATATTGCAGCGGATGCGGTAATACAAATAAATTACTACAAAACAAAGACATTTTGTCTTGTAGCTACATATATGCATAAAGGAGTAATATTCATCACTTGAGTGATTTAAATTTTATGTAACCCTGAACTCAATTGCTCATCTTTCGAGAAACTTCGATGAATCGATGCTCAGTTTGTTGACTGACATTGTATACAGTATACGTCTTAATAAAGGCTTTGAATGAGCTTAAATTGTAATTTATAGCGCTGTTTGTAAGGTTTTGTGTTTATTTCGTTTCTGTTTTGTGTATTTTATTTGATTTTCTGCATATTTTGTGAGAATGCGTGTTAAGTTAGGTTTGCTGGATGGGTTATACAATACAAATATATTTCTTAAATTCTTGTAAATATTTCCTCAAGGAAAAATCGAATCTACTATCTTCGTATATACCTATGTAGGTGCTTACGTTTACGTGCTAAGCTGATTACGTTTTTTAAACAATATTTTCTTTAAAAGGTGTTTTTAGTAACAAATTTCACACCGTAAAACTGTGCCAAAATAAAATTGGGGTAATCGGGCAAGGGAAAAAAATTAGAGCGTGAAGCTGAAAATATTCGATGGTCTTTTTAATATTTATACCTTTACTCTGGCTTGTAAGCTTTTATTTAGTAATATATGTATGAATTAGTTTTTACCTGCTGCTTATATATAATAATTAAGAATTGTATATGGGGAACGGAGTGTCTTAATACTACCTATCCTGCTGTGTGCGGGATACAGCGTGAAGCTGATTTATTTAGTACATATGACACATTCTAAGTGTCCAACGTAACTATCGTAGAAATATAAATCGTATAAATGGGCAAGATTAATGTACTGTTATACTGACCATAGCCTTCCTTGATAAATGATTTGACTTGATAAATATTAAACAAAAAAAACTTTTTTTCAAACGAATCACTAGTTCTTTGGCGACTCCACCAGGGATACAGCGTAAAACTAAAAAAAATTATACACAATTTTCTGAGATAAGCGCGTTCAACCGAACAGATTTTTCTATTTTATAATATTAACTAAAAATAAAAATAAATAAGTATAGATATCATCCAGTCAAACCAGACGATATAAGAAAAGTATTCGTACTAATATGGATCTTGGTTGTATATTATACATATTTAGCTTCATCCTGCAAATATCAGAGTAGGAAGAGGAACCAAGGAACCTAGTGTTAAGACATTGCGTTCCCACTAAAACACTTCCTTTCCATACTTACAATAAATATCTCCAAAAAACCAATATTACACGTATCTTCCTTAATATACAAATAATTTTATAAGATATGTCTTTATGAAGATGGTAACGGTATAAGGACGCAAGCACGTGACCTTTTGCAGAGTAACAGGCTTCAATAATGCTGAAACACATGTTTTAAACAGTGTTTGTGAAATTGGATCATATTTTCATGCTCAACCAAAACCCAAAATCTAAATAATTTTCTATAACAATTTTTTTTTAACAATAGAGTAAATAAAGAACGGAGAGATATTTCACAAAAATAATCGAAATAATCTTTATCTAAATAGGCCATTACAAGTAGTTTTGAGTCAAATTACATAGATATGTTATTAGTGTCAGTCATAACCGTAGGTAGTCGTCACCGGTTTGGAAAGCAGTTCTCCTGAGAAGAGCCGAAAAGGAACTCAACAGTTGCTTTTTTCAAACATAGCTCACATTACATACTTAGCACATAGATAAAAAATAACAGCTTCACGCTGTATCCCGCAAACTACGAGACGAGTATCTTAACACCGTTAACTGTTCTGCTATAAGCGGGTCAAAGCGTGAAGGTAAATAAAAAAAAATCAGTTCTTCACTATGTCGTCTGGTCAAAGGCCAGTAATGGCGTAGAGCCACAAGCGTGTGCAGTTTGCGCGACAGTTTGTGGGTTCGATTCACACTCAAGTAAATGAAATATTTAATATTTTCGCTCTGATAATGAGGCAAAGCGCGGCGTTGAGCTTCGCCACACAATCCAGAATGCCTTCCGCAAAATGAGGAGCGGAAGTGTCTTAGTACCAGGTTGCCAAGTTCCCTTTACGTAACCTCTTATGAGCGGGATACAGCGTGAAAATTATAAATAATAATAATTGATAATCAAATTTCATAGAGTTCACAAGCAAATTTAACTACTTATCTAGACAAAGTACTTAACCTAATATCCTATAACAACCTAAATAGGCTCTCCATCATTTAAGGACCCTGAATTTAAAGGGGATTAGAAAATAGCTGAACCAATTACACGGTCGCTAATACGCCGGTACAACATCCTGCCACTTCGCTAACTGCAGCCAGTCACGTTTGCTTGCGCGTTACTATGCGATCGGTGTGTCTTAATACGTTCTGAAAAGATTTATTTTGGCATTTCTAACAAAATGTAGAATATATAAAATAGTTTCTAATATAATAGTGTATGTATATTGATTAAAATTAAATTTTCGTTTGATTTATTTGAAAAAAATAAAAATGTAATGTGTATAGTTTTTTGATATAAGCTAAAGAATTTGTTTGATTTAGACCGCTAATCTCTGGAATTGTTGATTTTAATTAAAAATTGAAAAAATATTTTCATTTGTATAAGGATAGCGAGGCTAAGCGCGGCGTTGAGTTTCGCCATTATACACGCAATGCCTTCAGAATTCGGCAGAGAGTGGGGAGCGGAGTGTTTTAACATTAGGTTCCCTTCTGTCTACCCTGAAATCTGAAAAATCTGCTTACTTTATTATGTTAAGTTGTTTATTTAAAATTGCATATATTAAGAAAAACTATAAATCAGCACTTGCGTGCTTAAACTGAAATTATTAGTGCGTACTGCTA
>JAJHJA010001521.1:0-38368 GCA_021202915.1 Heliconius himera | reverse complement strand
TAAAATTTGAAATTCAGACTCTTAAAAATATTTCATTGAACACGTGTTTCATGGTTTTTAAGAATTCACCCCCTAAGGGTTATATAAGGGGTTGAAAGTTTATATGGAAAAATCTTTAAATTGCCACCGATTTTTTATAAAAATTTAAATTCAGACTGTTAAAAATATTTTAATTCAAACAAAGGCTAGACGATATCATGAATAAATTGATTCACAATACCGATCTTGACAGAGATTACTATTCAATTTAAAATATTTCCGGAAAAGAACTCCGATGACAATTTTCCAGGAAAGAAAAAAACAATCACTCTTAATCCCGACTTCGAAAACAAAACCGGGAAAATAGAAAATCAATAGACGGTTCACACGTATCTTTTAAATAATGACAATGTATATAACAAAGGAAAATGGCGTAAAATGAATGTTACTTTGTAGAAGCGAATTCAATCGCCTGTTCCAACAATTCATTATTTTGGAACAACATTTTGAGATAAATTCTGAGAGCTTCTTGGAGTGCCGCTACGTATTTACCAATTTCCCAAACGATTTTACTTATCTAATGTATATTATGTTTCATGGCTGCCATTAACTTTTAGTTCGTAATTTATGCTGGTTTCGTGACACTTGGAGCGTTACCAAATTAACATATATGCTAACTATGAAACTCTAACTTTTGTTATTATTCAAAAATGAGGTCTATTGTCTTTAAATCATGAAATATTTCAACTAATTTTTACACCAAAATGATATACGACCCTTTATTAAAATGTTATTATCAAATTAAATTATTTAAACTTATTTTTTTCAGCATATAACATTCTAGATTTTTATCTAGAATGCTATTTTTTTTGCAAATGGAGCAAATTTTGCCAGTTCCAAATGCTTTTTGTTAGTGAGTTATATAATGCAAAGAGCGTTTTAAAATAATTTGCGTGCTCAATTTCATGTTATACCATATTATTAAGGTCAAACAAAACAAAAAAAAAATATTAGACTCGCCTATGTCTATGGAACATAGGCGTAAGAATAGAAACGAACGAGTAATCTATGTCCACCAAAGAATAGACTGGTGCCCATTCCAGAAAATTTATTAAACAAAAAATATGAGAGTATGAGAGTGAAAGATCTAAAAGTAATACGAGTATATTATGCTACATGAAAACAAAAACTGCGAAATATGTCATTGTAATTTATACAGGCATTGTAAAAAACTAAAATATTTTTGGCTGGCAATGATAGTGGTATTTGACTTACGCCCAATATTAATAATCTATCTCCTACGTCAATCTTCGATTGTTCCATATATCAATCCAATCTAGAGATTGGACGTTAACATACTACTTTCTTACTACGGAACCCTTCACAAGTGAGTCCGACGCGTACATGACTACTTTTTTATTAAAATTAGGTCTATTTAAACTAAGGGACGTTACCCTAACTAGTTTCACTGCGCCATTACGGTCTTTTTATATACCAGTTTTATATTTATTATAGTCGATAAAGGAAGCCAGGCTATCAGATTAAGGAAATGTTTAAGTTAATACTACTGATACGAGACCTAGACATGCGATAAGTTAAGACAGTTTCCGGAATGAGGACGGTCCGAAAATCTATGTTTTATTTGTGTTGTATTGATGACAAAAGGGAATCTTTTTTAAGGTTCATATAAATCTCTTATGTTAATGATTGAATGCAGTTACAAATTATCAATAAAATAAAATTATAATTCTTTATATAAAATAGTTACGAGGCCGTCGTGGTGCAGTGGCATAAGCGTGTGACTGTATAAGCTATGATTGTGGGTTCCCCCACTCGGGGGAGTGAATTATTATTTATTAATATTTTTTTTATCTTCGCTCTGCTAACAAGGAAAGTGCAGCGTTGATTTCCACCACTCAACGTGACTGGGAACTGGGAATCGCCGTGTCTTAACATAAGGTTCCCTCTGCCTCCCCTATTATACAGCGACAGCGTGAATCTGACAAAAAAAAAACATATATTTATCTTTAATTTCACGCTTTTTCTGCTTAGCAGTGTAGGTAGTAAAAACCGTAGCTTAGCATTGCATGTTGTATGGCGGAACTCAACGCCCTGTTTATGTTCAAATACCATTGCACTAACTATAACATCAAGATACGCGTTGGCGGTCACGCGCTGTCCAGCTGTACCAATATGGCCTCAATTATTTTTTATTTTGATCATTATACTGTGTGGAGGCCAGTCATGACCGGTGTGGGTTCGATTCCCACGTAATGTAATTAACTATTAAATATTTTCATTTCTTTGCTCTGTTGTCGAGTTTCGCCACTCAACACAAATTCCTCGAAAATTCAGTGGGAAACGAAATCTCTTAACACTAGGTTCCCTCTGCCAACCCCGCTATATGCGCAATACAGCGTGAAAAAAAAAATACAAGAATTCTTAATAAACACTTGTGGAATGTCTTTATAAGTGAAACAAAATAGTAGCACCAAAATTATATAATAAAAGTATCGCTGCTTTTGAATAGAGTTTAGACTGTATAGAAATATCTTTTATTCTGAATGATTGTTTGCTATATTTGTTGGTTGTAGTTATATTGTAATTATATTTTCTTTAAAAATTAAAATGCGACAAATTCTATTTTTATTCAAATTTAATATCTTCTTAAAATATCTTTATCAGGGATATTTTAGAAAAAAATTACTTTTAAAAGCTGCACATGGAGATAAACGGTAAAATATAATTCAACGAGAAATGTTATTTAATATTTCTGAATGTTATGATCTGAGTTGTGTTGTGATGTTGAGCATCTAGTGAAATTAACAATTAAATAGAAATTATATGTATAAATTTAGAAAACATAAAGCCCAGCAAAAGCGTCGTATTTAGATTAAAAAAAAATATTTTAGTTTTATTTTTGTGAGAAAACATGGAGCCCGTGGTGCTGAATGCAACGCGATGGTTCTTAGTTCATTCCCACTTGAGGAATGAATTATTATAAGTTCATATTTTAATTTCTTTATTTTTGTACCAAGGCAAAAGCGCGGCGGTGAATTACGCCAATCAACACACAAAAACTCGGCAAAAAGTGAGGATCGAAGTGTCTCAACACTGGATTCCCTTTAGCTATTGAAACTAGAAAAAAAGAATTACATAGAGACAATTCAATTTAAATCTCAAAATAACCAAACGCTTAAATAATAAAATGTTCAGCCTTTGTTTAAATTTAAAATACAATTTCCTTAATTATACGAGAAGTATCCCTGAAAGAACGAGTGGCCCGGGGCAAGACGTCGAGTGGCCATGGGCGGTACACCGTGTACCTTGAAATATTAAACCATTTAAATTATAGTCTTTATAACTGAATGAGTAAAGACTATTATATAATATCTTGTGAATAAGTATATACTGTAAACAATAAGTTAAACTTGAAAATAAGATCATAAGCAGACTTCAAAGTTACACCGGCGGCTATTCAAGTACTGGCAAATGTTTCAGTTTATATACAATATAATTAACTTTAAAAATTCTTATCAAAGGAATGTATATACTTCAGTTCTCCCTTTCCAGGTCAGATGGTAGGAACTCTGTTTTGTTTGTTTTGTATTTGTTTTCTTTTTTATTATATCTGTATTAAATCAAATTAGCTTCACGCTGTATCCCGCATACAGCATGGTAGGCAGAGGGAACCTAGTGTTAAGACACTCCGTTCCCCATTTTCTGCCGAATTCTGGAGGCATTGCGCGTTGAGTAGCAGAACAACAGAAGAAATGGAAATATAAATTTAAGTAATTATTTCATCTCCTCGAGTGGGGATCGAACCCACAACCAGACGATTTACATTCACACTTTGTGCCCCTGCGCCACGACTGGTCTCATATCTGTTGTAATGTCTATTAATTCATAAAAAAAAAACTATGAACACTTTAAAAACTTATCGTTGAATTACAAAACTTTTAATCATGTGATGAATGCAAAAATGAACAAATCTTGACCTTGCATAATTAACCAATTCATTTTGATTTTATGAAGTTTTCATAAAATAATTTGAAATTTTGCAAACTATGATACTAAAAATATACAAATTTTGGTCTGAAAATTGTTACAATTTTATACATAATTTCAAAATGTTCATAATTCAAATTCTGAGTGAGACACTTCAAATATTGTAAAATTAAATTGAAGTCTTTTCTCCAGAGTAAATAGACTAGTAATTTTACTTCTTTAACAATATGGTACTTACTTATTTAGAAAACGTATAAAAGCCATACTACTCTATATTTTTTTTATTTTCTTCATAATATAGTAGTAGTAAATATTAAAAACTAAGTTAAATTTACCTATTTTCAATAATATGTTAAAATTATAAACAAAAACAAAATATAACATATAAAGCTAGTCAATACAATCATGTAGAAATGTAATTGCGCAAGTAAACCTTCTCTCTTGATGCTTCTTGCCAAGAATTTTATGACGAACTCTGCTCGCAGCGTATCGACTGTAAAAATGGAATTGAAAAATTCTTTGTTACAACCCGATTTTACTAGCTTTCTTGAACGTTGACCTACTTTTTTATGTGGAAAGTTATCTGGCATTATCTTGAAATTAGTTTAATATAAATGTAATATAGAAACTTATTGAAAACAATAGTTAATCACTGAACCGGTTGATTCGGTCATATATCGTTTTTTGTTTATATTTTTAAAAATCAGCTTCACGCTGTATCCCGCACATAGCAGGGTAGGCAGGGGGAACCTAGTGTTAAGACACTCCGTTCCCCACTTTCCGCCGAATTCTGGAGGCATTGCATGTTGAGTGGCAGAACTCAACGCCGAGCTAAACCTCGACACCAGAGCGAAGAAATGGAAATATAAATTTAAGTAAATATTTCATCTCCTCGAGTGGGGATCGAACCCACAACCAGTCGTTTTTACAGTCACACCTCGTGCCGCTGCGCCACGACTGGCCTCATCTAGAAATTAGTTTAATATAAATGTAATATAGAAACTTATTGAAAACAATAGTTATCTCTGAATCAGCCAATCAACTGGTATCGTTTTTTATTTATACTTTTAATATTTTTTTAAGTTTATTAGACAAAATGTAATACCTGAAGAAGATTTCAAATGGATATGAAGCGGAGAACAGTGTAAATTATTAAAAGGCATCTTTCTGCTTCCTTCCTGCAATAATTAGTCATGTTAAAATTTTTAAAAAAAGTTAGTCTATGGATTAAAATACTTATTTAGTAAACTTGTATAAGTCTTATTTACGTTTGGAAAATAATACTAAATAAAATACACATATAAAAGTATAATTAAATATTTTATAATTAAATTTTGTTCACAGAGTAATTAAAGGAATTAATTAATAGAGCCCCAAATCTGCTCTAATTCGGTTCTCGATGACTGAGTTAACGCCTAATTAATAACAGTAGAAACGAGGTTGAAAATTAACCTATTTTTATCCACATAAGGCTTTTTTCAAGCGTGAATAAAATAAACTTAAATAATTTTATAACAGTGAAATGTTGAGAATTTTCAATTGTTAAGTTTAGGTGTTTACTAATATTTTTATTTATTTACGAAAAAAATCTTAGTTGCAATAAAATATTAATAATATTGATGATGATGAGGTGTGCGCTGTGCGTATCATCAAACGGAGCGGCAACGTAGCAATACCTTTACGCGATACCTGTATTTTTTCGGTTAAATATTTTTTGAGGCCGGTCGTGGCGCAGCGGCACGAGGTGTGACTGCAAAACCGACTGGTTGTGGGTTCGATCCCCACTCGAGGAGATGAAATATTTACTTAAATTTATATTTCCATTTCTTCGCTCTGGTATCGAGGTTAAGCGCGGCGTTGAGTTCTGCCACTCAACACGCAATGCCTCCAGAATTCGGCAGAAAGTGGGGAACGGAGTGTCTTAACACTAGGTTCCCTCTGCCTACCCTGCTGTGTGCGGGATACAGCGTGAAGCTAATTAATAATTAATTAATTAAAAAATATTTTTTTTTAACATGGATACCTGTGTTAAGGGACTTTTATTTCTTTCGGTAGCGGATCCTCGGTATCGATATGCGAAATATCTGTAGTACCTTTAAGCACCGGTAAATTTAGAACCGGCTACAAGCCCCGCGTACAGAACATTGTCTTTATCATAAATAAAATTAAATTAAATCAGCTTCACGCTGTATCCCGCACGCAGCAGAGTAGGTAGAAGGAACCTAGTGTTAAGATACTCCGTTCTCCACTTTCCGCCGAGTTCTGGAGGCATTGCGTGTTGAGTGGCTGAATTCAACGCCGCGCTTTACCTCGACACCAGAACGAAGAAATGGAAATATAAATGTAAATAAATATTTCCCCGAGTGGGGATTGAACCCACATCCAGTCGATTTACAGCCACACTTTGTGCCCCTGCGCCACGACTGGCCTCAATCATATTTTTATTAAAACTATTGACTAATAAAGTGGTTTAAAATATAAATAGCTATTGTTAAATTATGTACATACTAACAACTAACAACAACTTCTATAGTAGTGGTATAACTTTCACTCATATCGTGGGTGTGGTTATATTAAAAAAAAATACCTTGGCCTTTAGATTCCTTCACTTAACACACATGTGAGGGCGGAAAGTGCAGAACTTAAGTGATCTACCATTAAATACAGACAAATGGTACCTAAGCTTTCAAGCGATGAATATGATTTATCATTTATTTAATATTAGGGTTCGGTACCACAAAAGATAAAAACTGGAACTGTTTGTCAGTATGTTTTTTTATCTTTCTGTTTATTTTTCTTCTTCCTTGTTGTATGGTACACCAGATGGACGGAGAAGTCGAGGCAGACCAAAACTCAGATGGTTGGATGGAATTGAGCAAGATTTGAGAACTCTGGGCGTAAAAAATTGGAAGAAGAAAGCCAGGAATAGGGCAGAATGGAGGGATATTCTGGACCAGGCCAAGGCCCACGTGCGGTTGTAACGCCTTTGATGATGATGATGATGTTTGTTTTTCTATACATCTGTCTATGAATACGATTTTACAATAAAAAAAAAAAAAACCAGTTCAAACTGATAAATGTGACTCATCTCATACAAAACATCTGCAATTTCATATATCACCATTTATAAGTTAAATTTCCCATTAACCTACATACAACAAATGATACAGAACCTCGACAAGTAAATCCAACTCACACTTGACCAAAAAAAAAACCGCTCAACGAGAAACAAAGCGAAAAAAAACGATATTTCAACAACCATACACAATTATAAACAAAATATCCACATAGTTTCCTATCTGCTGTTTATTCCACATACTCGATTAAAGTACCACCGGATCGATACAATTGTAGCGAATAGGCTCTTGACCGTCGTTCCATCACATTATGTCACTGGCTGGCTGTTTACTAATCGCTCAAAATACACACAACGCCGCTCTGACACACTGTGAGCCACAAGCATCCTTAAAATAACTTTCCAGGATCAATATTGGCTGTAATAGTTATAAATATTGAGGGGCAACCTTGTAATTATAATATGGTTTCTATTATGTATTTATCAAAATCAGCTTCGCGCTGTATCCCGCACATTGCAGGGTAGGCAAAGGGAACCTAGTGTTAAGACACCCCGTTCCCCACTTTCTGCCGAATTCTGGAGGCATTGCGTGTTGAGTGGCAGAACTCAACGCTGCGCTTGTACTCGACACCAGATCGAAGAAATGGAAATAAAAATTTAAGTCAATATTTCATCTCCTCGACTGGGGATCGAACCCCCAACCAGTTGATTTACAGTCACACTTTGTGCCCCCGCGCCACGATTGGCCTCTGTATGTATTACATAAATAATATTTTTATTATTTTATTGATGAAATATACATTTAAGTTAAGTTTAATTTTTTTATCTATTATTTATTCAAGTTTTAATTAAGCTATATTTTTTTTTTTATCAGCTTCACGCTGTATGTATCCCGCACACAGCAGGGTAGGCAGAGGGAACCTAGTGCTAAGACACTCCGTTCCTCACTTTCTGCCGAATTCTGGAGGCATTGCGTGTTGAGTGGCAGAACTCAACACCGCGCTTGAGCTCTACACCAGAGCGAAGAAATGAAAATATAAATTTAGGTAAATATTTCATCTCTTCCAGTTGGGATCGAACCCACAACCAGTCGGTTTTACAGTCACACCTCGTGCCGCTGCGCCACGACTGGCCTTGATATCTTTTAATGAAATGTAATAAAGTAAAATGTTTAAGGTAGTATCAAATGACCAACCTTTTTAAAATTATCAGAACCAGCTGATTCTGTACTATATACCTTACATATATACGTGATATTTCAATTTGATATTTTGAAATAAGATTGAATAGAGCTCGTAAGGGCAAAGGTGAGTTAAATCCACTTTGTAGGTTACAGTATATTCTGTGTGAATAAAATTGAAATCTATTTTCGTGGTATTAAATACAATTTTCGATACAAAATTTTCAATACCAACTCGTATAGTACAAGGGCGTGGCTGAGAACAAATATAATTGGTGAAACAATACCTCAAGCTTACAAATAAGCACGTGTACTTAAGATCAACGTCTTAAGTAAACAAATTAACCTTTCAGGAAGGCAATAAACGTACTGACACTCCAAACTGACCTGACTGACTTTGTACGTCTCATGCATATTGATTCCACTTCTCGTAACTAATTCTATTTGTGAACGAAATGAGGGTACTATAAGTAGTTTCCCTATATTGGCGAGTTTGCATTGACTTTTTGGGGGTGCGTGTCAGAAGGGTGCCCCGCTCGCCCTTGGCGATCCATAATCGTAAATCCGTGCTGTACGTACGTTAATATCGTATGTTTATTTATTTTGTAGCGTTCAAAGCGTTAGTGTTGTTGATGAATATTATATGGTTTTATCATTTTTAAAGTGTTAATCCATAATTAGGGACGAAAAATACTTATTTAGAAAACGTTTGAAAATTTGAACGTAGCGGGACTCGAACCCGCGCCTCCTGGAGCCAGGTCCTGGTCGGTTTCCAGGAGGCGCGGGTTCGAGTCCCGCTACGTACATTTTTTTATAAGTTTCCTAAATAAGAATATTATATGTATATCAGCATTGATATACCTAATATTTTAAACAGAACGTGGCAGCGCCGCATTGCACAGAGGCACACAGTTGTGACTGTAACAAGATGATTTTCTCTGCCTCCCCTGCTGTATGAGGGATACAGCGTAAACCGTAAGATATACATCATATCATAACAGCGTAAAGCGTAATGATATACATCATATGTATGTCAGGATCTATATAAAATTTTAAACAGTATTTACATCTGGACATATACAGACATATTTTTAAACGTTGAATAAAAAATAATATAAAAATACAAAATTAAATAATTAATCAAGTTTTCCATATTACAGTTTTCATTCTAGAACATCTAGGCCAAAAAGAAAGGTAATTTAAAAATACCCTAGTAAGGCCTTGCATGTATTGGTTGGCAGCATCTTTCTTGTCAGAAATACCTATATCAAAACAAACTACCCCACTCAGTGTAACTGAGGCCACCCCTCTCTAAACTAAGATGTTCAGAGGGCGTCCGTGACATTAAGCCGATCAAACTGGCAGGAGCTTCCTACAATAGAAAGTTTAGTTTTAGGATTTCAGTTTAGGAGTTAAATACGATTTGCGTACAAATTGGCTTAATTTTATGCTATTTCAATTATTCAAAGTAATACTTTAAAAGATGTCTCATGAATATATTCTAGTTTAATGTTCAAAATAGAATTTACAGTAATCTTCTTTTATATAAAAGAACTGGTAATGAAACACATTTAACTAAACTTTTTCGTATGGAATCAAATTGAATTAAGCCATAAACAATGGATTCTTAACAGTAGGTTCCCAGGTTCCCTTTACCCTGCTAAGTGTATTCTATTAATCTTTAAAGCGGGTATTTGAAATGTGGAATAGTAGCAAATGTCACAATTGCAATCAGGCTTAGAGCATTATGTTAATAATATACTCAGTATGTTAATTATATACATGAATAATACTACAGTGTTCAATTTGTGTAATATAAGCCAATAATTAATTTGTAAGTAATTACTCAATTTTGATGCTCTGTACGGTCCATATTGAAATTCTGAACCAGACATTTACTGATTTGATTACAATTGATTTAGCTAAAAGAGCGAAATACGCGATTTAGCATTTCAATCTCCTTTTCCTATAAAAATACAAATAAAACAAATCTGCTTCACGCTGTATTCCACATACAACAGGGTATGCAGTGGGAACCTAGCGTTAAGACACTCTGTTCTCCATTTACCACCGAATTAAGATGGCATTGCGTGTTGAGCGGCGGATCTCAACTGAAAATATACATGAAAATTAAATATTTCATTTCATCGTTTGGGGATCGAACCCACAACTCGATTACAGTCACACACTTGTGTCCCTGCGCCACGATTGGCCTCTAACAAAAACTTCTTTTTTTATTAAAAACAATAGATATAAGTTAAGTTTAGTAGACAATAGCCAGGCATGCTCTAATTGCGTTACGAAGGCGTCTATAAAGATATTGATTTAATCACCATAACATCAATGATAACATCATAATTATTATAATCACTGATAATAAATCTTTGGTTTGTTGTCAATTACATCCCATTGAGAAGAATATTTCTTATCGTGATCCCACATATTATGAAGGGACACAAATAAAAAAGAATTTTTAATATATAGAAAAAAGAATTTCATTCTCCATGAAATAAGAAATATTCTTCCCAATAGGATGTAATTGACAACAAACCACAGATTTATTATTATTATATTGCAGATTAGACAGAGGGAACCTATAAAAACACTCTCACTTCATTTTCCGCACATTTTCGAAACTTAGCCCCACGCTTTGTCTTGTTAACTGAAAGAGGAAATTACAATATTAAATAAATTACTCCCCCGAGTGGCATTCGAACCCACAACCGTCACATTTATGCCATACTTGTGCCACTACGCCACGACGGCCTCTAAAGAATAAAACGAATTTAATGTCATTTACATTACATTACAAGTAAATAAAAGTTGTATTTTTTTTACTTACAAAAATATTTCATACGAGATTAATGTTATTTTCTACTTTGAACCGAAATGCTGTTTCACCAATATTGGATTACGTCATAGAGAGTAAAATTCAATCCAAAATACGTGAGTTTTCGTCACTCAAAGAGCATTTCGTCGAAGCTGCCAAAACTTGTGAGAGCCTACTCGTATTTTTAGGCAAGCCTTCGATGTACTGTGGACTGTGGTTTATATTTACTTATATATCTTTATTTAGAACATGTATGACCATGTTTGAAATAAAAATGTATATTAGCTAATAAAATAAATGAATCAGCTTCCCGCTGTATGCCGCGGGGTACGCAGAGGGAACCTAGTGTCTAAACATTCCGTTCTCCACTTTCTGTTGAGTGGCGGAACTTAACGACTTGCGTGCGTGCAACTTTACACGCATAACCGTCGCGTTTACAAAAAGTGACAATATAAATAAATTTATCTATAAAACATTCCCGCGATTATGTTAAAATTTTATACATATTTCTAAATAAATAATACCGTTTCCTTAACGAAATTCTTGTAGAACAAATTATTATATTATAAAATATGTTAATTCATGAACAAAATTTAAATGGAGTTGTTTACTTGTTTACGATTTTCATACGCCAGGCGTTAACAAGATTGACATTAATCTTAGTAAGTTATGGAAGTATGTATATCGAATAAATCAAATCAATCTTTAAGAGTACTAAAAAGAAGCACTAGTATGTGCCTCGTTGCTCTAAATTAATATGGAATATTTACTTTTAGATAACATTCAAAGGCACTGCACTGGATAGTTTTGAAGAATTTAAAATACAAACATGTTTTTTAAATTTGATTGGATTTTTTTCATTTTTCACATATCTTTCGAATGTTTTACAGTTAAAACTTTGTCAATAAATTTTGATTCAAGTTTACTTTTATTTGTCATATGTATGTTACATACTTAACTTAACTTAGCTTCAAGCTTTATCTCTAGCGGGGTAGTCAGAGAGAACGGAGCGCCAAACGCTACGGTCTCTACATACCTCTTTCGCCACTTCCACTGTCATCAACTTCTTCATACATGCCCTCCGGGGGGTCCTTCCTCCAGTATCTTTGATACTGTATTTTCGAAGGTCAACCGAAGTCTCCCCCTATCTCTCTTACCACTCACTTTTCCTTCATAAATCTTTTTGCCATTCTTTCATCACTCATTCGTTCGACGTGCCCAAACCAGCTGAGCACGTTCTTCTCCATTCTCACCGTGACATCCTCGCTAGTACCTGCCATTCTGTGTATCTCTACATTTCGGATTCGATCAGCTAATCTGACTCCGCATATCCTACGAAGAGATCGCATCTTCATGACATTTATCTTTCTTTCATTCTTCTTCTGTAATACCCACGTTTCGCTGCCGTATAACAGCGTCGGTACCAACACTGCATTGTTTACGGCCAAACGCGCAGCTGTGCTGACGTTTCGCCGCCTCATCAATGCAGCTAAGGCTCCGTTAAGCTCCGCACCGGCAGCAATACGCCTTTCCACGTGAATCTCGTATCTGCCATCTCTACTGAACATACTTCCCAAATATAAATATTATATCTTCATTCACTTGTTCTAATATATGTATGTTACATAAAATAGAAATATATGTATGTAGTAATAATTATTACCATAATAGACATGTATGAATTTAATAATGAAGTACTCTAACCTGTGAGGATAAAACAAAATTTTTAATATGATAATATATTATCATATAAAATATTATTATTTTTTTAAATATATTATATTTTAAATAAATAGACACACACACACAATCAACATTTGGTTTTGCATTCGTCGTTACTAAATATTTCTTGGCTTATCTATATATATAAAAGGACTTGTGCTGACTGACGGAGGTAAGACGCACGCAGAGCCGTAACCGCTGATGGTAGAAACGTGAAATTTGGGCAGATGTTTATTTTCATATTCTGGACATCCACTAAGAAGGGATTTTGAAAAATTTTAACTCTAAAGGGATGAAATAGGGGTTGAAAGTTTGTATGGAAAAAAAATTTAATCTGTACCGATTGTTATAAAATTTGAAATTCAGACTCTTAAAAATATTTCATTGAATACGTGTTTCATGGTTTTTAAGAATTCACCCCCTAAGGGTTCAAATAAGGGATTGAAAGTTTGTATGGAATTTTTTTTAAATCGGCACAGATTTTTATAAAATTTGAAATTCAGACTCTTAAAAATATTTAATTGCACACGTGTTTCGCGGTTTTTTTAGAATTCACCCCTAATAAGCGGGCGAAGCCGCGCGCGCCCTCTAGTTATCTATAATGATATAGAAGAGTAGAAAATAAGAAATATGTACTGAAAAAGGGATGTGTCTTAGCACTAGGTACCCTTTGCTTACTCTGCTGTGTGCGAGATACAGCGTGAAGCTGATATATTTATCAGTTCTTAATTAGATTTATTTCTCTATTATCACATTAAGAAAATATTAAAACCAGTGTTAGGATCTAGTATTGCTATTTCATGCAGTGCTAGTGTCGAGTGAGAGCAAAATGACAAAGCAACCTTTAATTTGCATACAGCGAATGCAACGCAACACGTCGATTTTCAATTGCTTGACGTCCAGTGAACTGCAAACGCTACGCATACGTTTTGGAATTTTTTTCTTTATTCATTTATACATATATTCCTATTTTATTGGGATAAAAAAGAGCCTGTCACGGCGCAGTGGGAGAGAATCTGTCTGTAAACGTGATGTTTATGGGTTCGATCCACACTCCGATGTGGTCACAACCATCGTATTGTATCAAAGGTGAACTAAAAACTAAACTAGCTTCACGCTGTATCCCTAGCGAGGTAGTCAAAGGGATCGGAGCGTCAAACGCTACGATCTCTGCATACCTCTTTCATCTCGTCCACTGTCATCAACCTCTTTATACATGTCCTTCGGGGAGTTCTAATGCTTTTTACGTGACCTTCCTCCAGTATCTTTGATACTGTGTTTTCGAAGGTCAACCGAGGTCTCCTCTACCTCTCTTACCGCTCACTTTTTCATCATAAATCATTTGTCATTTTGCCATTATGTAATTACTTTAAATTTTAACTTTCAAATTGGGATGTGATACTATATACTAGAATGATTTACAAAATGAGTGACAACTAGTGTTCTATAGTTATAATAATATCTAAACCTATTTAAATGTTTTGTCATACTAATCCTACATAGCAGGAACCTACTCTTAAGACACCAGATTACCCGATTTTCAACACAAGGGGAATGTATCTTTCATCATTTTCCCTAAAATAGACAAAATGCGGCGTTAAATACTGCCACTCAAAATGCAATGTCTTGAAAATTGGGCGGATAAAGGGGAACAGTGTCTTAATACTAGGTTCCCTCTACCTAGCCCACTATATGTGCAATATAGCGTGAACCATTTCTTTTTCATTTATATAAATTACGAAAGATGTCGATCATATCCGCTATTCGTACCGGTCTGAGTGTATATTTTATCGATAATCTTTATACAGTATGTATGTAGATTATAGATATTCCATGAATAGCTTCATATGGCCTTTGAATGTGGAACGTTATTAAAAATAGTTTCCGTATAATATAATATGAACAAGGAAAAAAATGGTTGTTTTTTTCCAGCTTCTCGTTCTATTCCGCATATAGCAGGGTAGGAAGGTGGGATCTAGTGTTAAGACACTCCGTTCCCTATATTCCGTGGAATTTTCGGGGATTTGCGTGTTAAAGGGCGGAACTAATACGATCAGCACGCTATGACACCTCACTGACCGAATATCTACGCCTTTAGCATACCGATTGCGGATAGCGAACCAGTTCAACTGTTAATTTCAGTTGTGGACTAAGTAACTATACTAACTACATTTAAAATTTTTGATAAAAATTAATAATATTTGGAATAAATAATACTTATATTACTGAGGTAGTCGTTTGTGGGTTCGATTCCCATCTGGTAGAGTGAATTATTTCCATTTCTCTCTGCTCTGGAATACTTGACGTAGCGTTGAGTTCCGGCACTTAATACGCTTATGCAGAGAGTGGGGAGTGACGTATTTTTACACTTTGTTCTTTCTCTTCTTACCACCTCTACTAATCCCGGAAAAAACATGTTCCTACATTTTTAAATGAAGTACTTAATTTCTATAGGAAATAATGTAATATAAAATAAATATGAGTACGATAAATATTAGCGTGTATAGAAGTGCTTAACTTGATACATTATAAGTATTTGTGATTCATGTTTACAATAGACTATAATTATTAAAGATTTTTGTACTCGATTGTTCTTTGGTATATTATGTTATATTCACTACTGATTACTGTCGTAATTATAGATTTCACCGCTTTGATTCATTTTCAATACAATGAAAGTTTTATATGTATTTTCTTTGACTTTGTATTACTAATAATACTCCATATTCTCTTTACTTGAAAGACTCAAGTTAGAAAATTTAACAAAAGCAATTCCATCCATCCCATCAGAAGTCCACTGCTGGACATAGGCCTCCCCTAATGCTCGTCACTCCGACCGGTCCTGCACCCTTTGAATCCAGCGGATTCCCGCTGTCTTCCTTAGGCCGTCGGTCCACCTGGTTGGGCGGCCTGTACTCCTTTTACCGAGACGTGGTTGCCATTCGCGGACCTTTCTTCCCCATCAGTTGTCAGTCCTCCTGACAATATGGCCTGCCCATTGCCACTTCAGCCTGCAGATTTCAAACAAAAGCGAAAGTAATTTATGATGTTTTCTTTTATATTAAATACTTTAAAATCTTAGGCTATAGGTAGCCGAGTTATAAATTATGCACAATAAGCTTTTCTCTGAACTTTCAATAATGGGTCATTGTTAAGACTTCGTTGAAAAACCAATTAAACTATTCACTAACAGTAAATCAACTAGCGAAATGTAAGAAATTACCTTAATTATAAAATTCTTTCACGCATTTTCAGTTTTAATAATACGAGTCGACGTTGGTTTTCATTTCATTTTAGTCAACTTGCATTTTGAATAAAAGTTTGTTTTTTCATTTTTTTTTAATTAATATTTTTTTTTTACATTTTTAAATTACCAATCTAGTACTTGCCCAGAAATATCAAAGTAGTCTAAACACGGCATGCCTATCTTTTTTTTTAATCAGAAGTCCCTTTGACCACCTTCCGGCTCTATCTGCAGGTGCTTATTCTCGTGGTGTATTGTCAATTTCTTTTATTTGATATCTATACCACATAAATGGATTGTGAAAAATTTGTAATTCGCTATTTTATTGTGGCAGCCATTTTGATTCTACATACGTAATTTCAACAATATTGATTAAACATGAAATTTCATAGTTATCAAAATCTCAATTTTAGCTCAATCGAATGCAGAAGTGGGTAAAATTACTTAATTTATATAAAAGATAATTCTAAAAATAATATAAAAGACACAAATTGTATATTGTATAAAAAAGTTATATTTCTTTTGTTTGTCTATGATTAACCATATTGAACTTGATCAGTGAAGGCGATCGTTAAAACATTGCATAGGGAACCCTTAAACTTACACTTGGGATCTAAGTTCCTAGCACTTTTCTGAGATTAAGAGTATATACATATGTGTATTTTCTTTAAATTCGTTATATTAAGAGAACCCCATTACAAATTCATACATTTCAATTTCAATTTTCAATAGAAAAGAAGATAACAATAGATGCCGGTATGTAGTTGCATATACATATTTTATAGAAATATATGGAATTAAAAAATGTATATATATCCTTGCCGAATACAACAAATATCACATAAATATTAAAATAATTATATAAAGGATATATTTTTTTCCTTTCTATAACTAATCAAATCAAATCAATGAGCTTGACACTGTATCCCGCACACAGCAGGGTAGGCAGAGAGAACCTAGTGTTGAGACACTCCGTTCTCCACTTTCTGCCGAATTCTGGAGGCATTGCGTGTTGAGTGGCAGAACTCAACTCAGAGCGAAGAAATGGAAATATAAATTTAAGTAAATATTTCATCTCCTCGAGTGGAAATCGAACCCACAACCAGTCGGTTTTACAGTCACACTTCGTGGCGCTGCGCCATGACTGCCTTTCTATAACTAGAAAAGCGAAATATACGAGTGTAATGCAGTGGAAAACTGTAAAAATCGTATTTGTCGTGGAACATAGCGAAGGAATGCGAGTCAAAGCGAGCACGAACTCGGGTCACTTTGCCTTCAATAAAATGTTTCTTTTTCCAATATTGTCCATTTTATTAAATTGTTGTTTTTATTCATTACATTAAAGTTTATCTTTTCAGGAGTTTCTAATTATAATTTTAGTAAATTCGAATGTTTCAAACTTAATATTATACTCTATTGTAGAGGCCAACGTAGCGGCACAAGCGTGTGGCATTATCGCGTCGGTTGTGGGTTCAATCCCACTAGGGAGAATGAACAATCATTTCTTAATATTATCATTTTTTCGCTTTGGTACCAAGGCAAAAAGCGCAGCGTTGACTTCCGCCGCTCACTACTTGGGAAATTGGGTAACAGAGTGTCTTAACGAGGTTCCCTCTGCCTACCCTGATATGTGCGGAATACAGCGTGAAGCTAAAAAAAGAAATAGTTAGTAGTTACTTAAAATTTCATTGAAATGGTTAAAATGCATTAATTACTTAAAATAACATATAATATATTTTATAGATTTGAAAAAAGAAAATAACATATATTTATTGTGAAAACACATATTAATCTTATATTTCTAGCACTTACATAATACAATTCACATACAATTAACCATTTCTTTGAAATTACACTTTAAGTGAATAAAATTTTAAGAATACCTATAAATTTAGTCAATATATCATGTGGCGCAGCAACTCTAAACTTTTGCTAGTAATGCTCTCAGTCGTTTTTCTCTGTTCAACACCTATCATTTTAAAGTTTCAAAATGGTAACCTAGCGTAAACTTCTAGGATATTTGATATAATCACTCCAGTCTGTTCTGTGATACTATTAAGAGTTCTAGAAACCATTTAATACGTAAGTGGTTATTAAAACTAACCCTTACGTCTAACACTAGTCTTTGTTGCAGTGTAGATATTTCATATTATAATATGAAATATATAGTTAATATATTTCAGGTTTTACGATGTTAAAAGTCATCAATTATAAAGGAAAATAAAAAAAAACTTTTGAAAACTAAGCTTTCTGCTGATGTTTTTTTTCATAACATATTGTATTTTATAAACCAATCTCTTTTATTTGATACCCATATTAGTTGGGTTGTGCAAAAAAATATAATCACAACATTGTTGCGACGACCGTTTTGGAATAACAAGAATATTAATTATATATAATTTCATAGTCATCAGAAGTGAAGTCGTAATCGAAATTTTACCTCATCTGGACATTGGGAAGTGGGAAATGGGAAGTGGGAAGTGGTTCAAATTGAGTTAGTAATATTTCATATACACTAACACAATATCCTGGCAAGTTAAATAAAAGCTGGGAATAACAGTTCCTGCAAATAACTAATCAATAAAAAATTAAATAAGTTTTGAAAGGTTTACGCAAACAGAATTGTTTATTGCCAGAACTCAGTGAGAAGTGCTTTGATTACTGAAATATTTCTAAGAGACTGAGAAAATTGTTTTGAATGTTTTTTTCCTGTTTTTATATAATTTTTAATTTTGTTTCATAATACTTTTGCTTTACGTAGTGTTGCTACGTTAAAAAATTACATCAATTAAGCGAGTGAATGAACTAAAAAAAATCGGTTAAGTGCGAGTCGGACTCTTTCACAGAGGCTTGTGTACTAATTTCAGAATTATAAGTGAGATTGTACTTATAACTATTTACTTTTCGGATTTTTTTCTTTATTTGTATTGTAAATTTTCACTTTGTGCCAAATTTCATAACTGTAGGTCAAAGGGAATTACTCTATAGGTTTCGAATACCCAGCGAATGTAATACAAAATAGAGGAAAATCGATACACTGTATCATTTGATTGCGTTGAGCTTCTAAAGCTTGATTCTTCCAGTGCTTCAAGTAGCTAAAGCCTTGACTACTTAATATTAACTTCAGCTCCATATCTCCACGTGATCTCGAGATAAATAATCTTGAAAGACTACTAAAATGTGATCTCATAAGATTTCCGTTTTTACCTTTTGGGGCACGGAACCCTATAAAAGTATTTAAAGCTATGATTATTAATGTTTTATTAATAAATAGAACTGTAATATATTATATTCAATGATATTTTATGTATACATAAAATAACATACAACGATTATTTATTATATAATTAACAAATTTAAATATCATTAAATATTGCTGTTAATAATGCTAATGATGGAATGTCAGCGCGAGAATAATATACAATAATCCAATTCATATTAAGCTACTACTTTAAAATTGGTACTAAAGTTAATGATATTGCTATAATACAATTAACTTCTGATATTATGACAGTTTATTGTTATAAACGAGATATATTCATGTGTGTCAGTTCGTTTGTTCCCTTGAAACTCTTAAACTAGTGAACCGATTTTGATAAATGATACAGATATATTTTGTATAAGCAGTTCCGCGGATTTGCGCACATTCTTCAGTATTTGTTAAAAACGTTTGCAGGAAGGGTTCAAATCGTGTTAATAAAACATTTTGATTGATTATTGATATTGCATTTATTGTGTTTAGGTTGTTTTCGTTCTACCTAAGTATTATATAAGGTATTTCATCAAGGAACAAGGTATAACATCAATTTTAAGTACTTGTTTATTTAAAGTTTTATATTTCGAACCTTTACCTAATTTTTTTTACAAAAAAATAAAACCACACTTTTAAAAATACTGTAGCATGTTAGATACATTCTTTTAGATTTTCTAAACTAGACATGCTCAGTATGATTCTAGTAAAAAGTTTACTTTACTCTTGGTACTGATACCAATTTCATGATTATACAGTCCACGAGAAGTAGAAGTTCTAAAACTTTACAAGTGTAAGTTTGCAGGCATTATGCTTCACTATACACTCATTTTGTACGAAATGAACTGTAAATATAAATTTGTACTTCTTGCCCAATTTCATAAATATAAGTCCACGGAATGTATCATTATAGGCTTAAATTAAAGGGTGATTTCATAGCGAATTTAGCAACCAAGATGCATTAAACGCTTGTATCTTTTGATTGCGTTGACTTAGAAGCTGAATATTTTATGTGCTCCAAGGAAACGTAGACCCTCGTTATACTATATTTAACAGTAATTTCAGCTTGATATCTATTATTTGATATTGGATAGACGGATAGACACAGACAAATCGCATGCGGTGTAGGAACGGCGGGAGGTAGAGGACGGAGTCACAAATACCTACAAATAGTAGATTAGGATGTTATTTGAGTGACTGAGAGACCAAACAAAAGGGCAATGACACAACCAATTTACCGGGCAGACAGATCGCTTTTGAGCCTGCACACCAGAGAGCGAATGGGGCTGTCCAGGTGTAGGTGTGTTATTTATTTCTAATGGATCGGCAAAGCCGAATTATGGATACACGAGCGTTTAGAGGTTCTGAGCTGGAAACAGACCACTATCTAGTGTTGTATTCCGGAGAGAAGAATAAGTGATGAAAGAATTTCAAAAAAGATATATGACGGAAAAGTGAGCGGTAAGAGGAGGGTTAGCCCTTGGTTGACATTTGAAAACACAGTATCTACTGGAGAACGGTCACGTAAAAAGCATGAGGCCTCCTGTAGGGCATGTATGAAGAGGTTGATGACAGTGGACGAGGCGAAAGAAGTATGCAGAGACTCATTTGTCGCTCCGTTCTCTCTGACTACCCCGCTAGGAATATAGCGTGAAGCTACATTGGATTAGATTAGATTTTTGAAATAACATTCAACTTAATAAGTTTATTTTGAATGATACGAATTACATAGTCATCTTCGTGGACTATATGAAGACTGATGAGTCGTGGCACATCGATTCTCTTTTCAATAAGCGCAAAACGAGGAAAACAGAGAGATTAAATATTTTCTGTAATATTTCACGTCCATTTATTTGAAATTATTGGACAATCCATATCGCCTGCATTATATATCGATAAGCCTACACCAGCGGTATGTGTGATGAAAAGCGACTTTTACTGAAAATTGAACATGGCGATACTGTACTAACCTTATTAATATTATAAGACGCCTTCAATTCCGAAATAAATGATTCTGATGACACTGTCACGTGGTGGTGGGTTCATAATATTTTTAACATTTTTTAAAGTTTTATTTCACACTTAGGAAAAAGAAAACTTATTGTGGAAACACAGCGCGCCTCTTGGAAACCGTCCAAGCGCTCTAGACCATTAAGCCATAGGTTCGTAATCTTGATATCTTAAAGTAATATTAGTTTAGTGAACGAAATGGATGAAAGTAATATATTAAATGAGACTTTTAAACACATAATTTCTGTATATAGTTTTTTAATTCATTATATATGAATATAAAGAATTAAAAAGTATAAAAGAGCTTCCATAGATCGTGTTTAAAAGTAAAGACTTATTTCGTAAATCAAACCATGTTATGGTTACCATCAACCAACCATAAATTGCTAAAGGTTACTGTAGAATTAAATAAAAATAAATTATACTGTACGCTGCTTCCCGAAGATAAGCTTGTAATGCGTTGAAAAGTATGTAATTATTTATGCACGATATACTGCTTAGTCAATTTACTAAGTGCAGTTCCCTATATTACCGTCAATGAACATAAAAGAAAGATATCATTATTTTATGATACATCACGTATAATTTAATAATAAAAAATATATTGTGGTTAATTTATTGTATTACTAGAGACCATCTAACTACAATATTTCGAAAATTGAGTCTGAGTGACTTCATTTTTGAAATATAAAATCATGAACGATTTCTGAAATATGTATATTATGTATGTACTATAAAAGCTTCAAGGATCCATATGTATAATATTATGTATGTAAATATTAAAGTACGAATCGAGAGTAGGTACTCATACATGCCATTGTGGTATGCAGATTAGAACTAAATTGACCATATTTTAGTTAAACTGTCATTTAAACCGTGTTCTCAGCATATTTCTATACAAAAACAAGGTAATGGCGGTGGATACATTTTGCATTAGCCATTTCAGCAAGTTTCAGGCGGTCGAGCTCAGCGGATTCGCGTACTTATCAGAATTTATTAAAAATAACGTTTGCAGAAAGGGCTCGCTCTCAGATCGTGTTAATAAAATACTCTGTTTGTGTTGATATTGCATTTATTGTGTTATGAAATTGTTTTTGTTCTGCTAAAGTACTCTACTTTTAAATATACATTTTGAGACCGTCGTGGCACAAGGCTGTGACTGTGAGGCGACGGTTGTTGGTTTGATACCCACTCTAAGGAACAATTTTTTATTTACTAATATTTTCATTTCTTCGCTCTAGAAGTAGCGCAAAATGCCCAGCGATGAGTTCCG
The DNA here is from genome assembly GCA_021202915.1 of Heliconius himera. NCBI lineage: Eukaryota > Metazoa > Arthropoda > Insecta > Lepidoptera > Nymphalidae > Heliconius > Heliconius himera. The sequence goes on along the minus strand of JAJHJA010001521.1, from coordinate 15,796 downwards.
CCATTCCACACGCAATGCTACGAAAATTCGGCGGAAACTTGGGAACGGAATGTCTTAACACTAGGTTCCCTCTGCTTACCCTGCTGTAGGCGAGATACACCGTGAAACTAATATTTTTTTTAAACATATATTTATTTAAATTTGATGGTATTATTAATGTACACATTAAATGTTGATGATTTTAGAGCAATACTTTTTTTACTTATCTACACACATCTTCCTCATATTATAGGCTAGATAATGAAGATAATTTAGAGACTATATGTTAGGAGAAGCCCCAGATCTTAGAAAAGCATATAGAATTAATAATTTGCCCGTAACTGTGATTCTAATCTACGACTATCGCATTCAAGCAAGCATAATTATGCAAATCTTCTAAATAGGGTTGTAAGAAGTGGAAATTGCGGGAGAGTCAAAGATATTTTTAAAAGCATGGTGGTCTTGGAAAAATAATCCAAAAAATCTTTAAAATGCGATTTTTATTTTATAAAAAATCAAAAAATAAATATATATAATTCTATCCTTTTGATATTCTAGGCTAAAAATGATCAGTATGATGAAAAAGCATTCAAAATATTTTAAAAAAAAACAAATTGTATAAATTGTAGCGCAGGGGCACAAAGTGTGACTGTAAAATCGACTGGTTGTGGGTTCGATCCCCAGTCGAACAAATGAAATATTTACTTACATTTATACTTTCATTTCTACGCTCTGGTATCGAAGCTAAGCGCGGCGTTGAGTTCCGCCACTCAATATGCAATGCCCCCAGAACTGCCACGATTTATCAGTATTTATATTCTCCACGAGGATGATTTTATAATTTGTATGGAATCCTAATGTGAAATATGTTGTTCAGTTATATATTTTCGAAACAAGAATCAGCTGGATAAGTTCATTGCATAGTGACACAAATAACAGTCTTCCTAGTGACTAGAAGAAAACAGACGACAGGTGACACTCAGGTTCCCTTTTCAATAAGCGCAAAACGAGGAAAACACACAGATTAAATATTTTCTGTAATATTTCACGTCCATTTATTTGAAATTATTGGGCAATCCATATCGCCTGCATTATATATCGATAAGCTTACGCCAGCGGTATGTGTGATGAAAAGCGGCTTTTACTGAAAATTGAACATGGCAATATTGTAATAACCTTATTAATATTGTAGAATGCCTTCGCTTCTTAAATAAATTATGTCTAGTAACACTGCCATGTGGTAGTAGTAGGTTCATAATATTTTCAACATTTTTTAACAATTATAGAAAACGTGTAAAAAAAATTATGAAGCGAGATGTGCACCAGTGCCTTTTGGAAACCGTCCAAGCGCTCTAACTACTAAGCTATAAGTTCATAATCCTTAAGTTTAGCCTAAGTTTACCATAAGTTTAATGAACGAAAAAAATATATCAAATGTCACCTTTACACATTTATCTTTATAATTCAAAATATGATGTACAAATATAATTAATTAAAATTTGAATATTTTAATTTGTAAGCCAACAAATCATATCAACCATCAACAAACAAACATAAATTTATAAAGGTTAGTGTAGAGTTAAATAAAACTAAATTATATCGTAGGCCGCCTCGCGACGATAAGCTTGTAATGCGTTTAAAGTATGTAATTATTTATGCACGATATACTGCTTAGTCAATTTACTAAGAGCAGTATTGCCCTACATTACGGTCTATGAACATAAAAGAAATATATCATTATTTCATGAGAGGATGTATAATTTTATAAGATGTTTTATTTTTAAAAATAATATATAGATATTATTGACAACAGTCAGATTATATAACTAATATTTTTTTTCTATAATGCCTTTTCGCTGTATCCCGAATATAGCAGGGTAGGGAGAGGGAGAGAGGCCAGTGTTAAGATGCATGAGGCACTGCATGTTAAGTGGTGGTACTCAACACCAGGTTTCCTCGAGCGGGAATAGAACCCACAACCTGTCGCGTTTACAGCCACGCGCTTGTGTCCCTGCGCCACGACTGGCCTCAGTTAACGATTTGTTTATCATTACCGGTTCGAGTACTAAAGTACGAAGGGAAAGGTTCCCTCGTCTCTTACTTTATCATTTATCTTCAGAGTATAATCGCCTGACAAGATTGACTCGACACAATTAGGGGCGACGCTGCAATAGCAATTTAAACAAAACTTCGCTGTTTATTCCAAATAGACGTTCCATTTACAATCATTAATCAACACCTCGTTATACTCTTAGGCTTTGTTTTGAAAGAAAATCTAATTTATTATTTTTGTTTCTTAGTCACTTCTATATAGAAGTTCTATATAGTATTACACATAATATGAACTGATATATTAAGATATTTTACTTTATAAGCTAGGCTATGTGGTTCAACCTTCTAGCACTCGTGTGGTCTTATGTAACGAAAACGAACGAATGTAGAAATTCGCTACGTAATCAAAACTCTACTACTACTACTACTCCTTTATCTAGAATTATAAAATTTGGCAATAACTGAGAGCTCACAGTACAAATAAAGGAAAAAATAAGAAAATTGATAATTTAAAAGTAGAAAAAATCACAATTACAAGCTTACGCTTGTAGTACATTTCATACAAAATAAGTACACACGACTGCAAACTTAAGTTTGTCAAGTTTTTAAATTTGCCTTCTGCAATCATGTAATTATTACGGAAACCACGGTTGGCAACTCCAAGTCGCACAGAAAAAATTCTACACATAGAGTCGTCCGTATTCCTTTCGACGATGACAGCGCTATAAATAGAACGCTATTTATATAGAACAGGGAGAGAGAAGACGATCGCATATAAGTCGTTTTGTTTTTAATGAAACATGAAGAGACTACTTAAAGCGAGAAATAATGATTCCGATAATAATAGGAATTGTAAACAAAAACATTTGAATCGCGGTCGAATCGATACCGCGTGACTTTTTGAAGGTTAACGAGTTAAAAAATATCATATGGATATGACACATGTATCTTTGATGTCACGCTTCGGGGACATATAAGATAAGTTAACCTTAGCCAAATACCACAATAATATATTTTTATTGTAAAAAGTAATATAAAATGAATTGTAAAAAAAGTTTAACAGATTTTTTAAACACTTCTCTAACGATAAAAATAGTTTTGTAAAGGCAGAAATATTTTATCCTCGCTGCAACGAAACGTTTAAAAAGTAAAAATGATTTAAGAAGAATACCTACTACCAAGCTTTAATTTTAAAATGAAACCAACGGTTTAAAAACAGAAATGGCAAACTGTAAGCAAAATGAGGCAAATAAAGACAATCTTGTGAAATTTACATTTTCTCATTCGTTTTTGAATTTTCTTAGTTTAAAATTAAATATAAAGAAATGCTCACATACCTTTAAGATATATTTAATTTTACCAAATTTTTATAGGGACGGTTCTTTCAAAATCTTACCGTAGGTACTATTCCCGAGACTTAAGCTGAGCTTTGTATTTGTGTGAATGATTATTATTATCGTCGTGTCGCAGTCGCATAAAGTATGACTGTAAAACCGACTGGGTGGGTTCGATCTCCACTCGAGGAGATGAAATATTTACTTAAATTTATATTTCCATTTCTTCGTTCTGGTGTCGAGGTTAAGCGCGGCGTTGAGTTCAGCCACTCAACACGCAATGCCTCCAGAATTCGGCAGAAAGTGGGAAACGGGGTGTCTAGGTTCCCTCTGCCTACCCTGCTGTGTGCGGGATACAGCGTGAAGCTGATTTATTTATTTATTTTTTTGATTATTATTAAAAAGACATCCGTTACAGAATAGGTAACAATAATTTTGTACGATTAGATATAAAATCAGAAAAAAAACATTTATTTTGTATGAAACAATGAAATTTCTATAGCCTTTTAGGTTCCATTGAGTGTGAACCTAGTTATGCAGCATTGTTAACCTAAACACGTCGTGACAACTCTGTTAATCCCTTTCAGTAATTGAATAGACATGAGACGGCCCTTTGTCTAGCAACTTGTAATTCCAAGACGATAGCTTCGTCTTGTGTTTAACACATCTATGCATATATTAATTCCACGCATAATACTTATTGATTTTATATTTGAATAAGCACATTTAATGTTTATTATAAAATGGAGGCCAGTCGAGGCGCAGGTGATGTGACTGCAAACGCGACAGGCTGTGGGTTCGATTCCCACCCTAAGAAATTAAGTATTTAATATAACCATTTCTTCACTCTGGTTTCGGGGCAAAGGGCGTTATTGTGTTCCGCCTCCAAAATTCGATGGAAACTGGGAAGCGGAGTGTCTTAACACTAGGTTCCCTCTGTCTACCCTGCTGTGTGCGTGATACAAAAATGAAGTAAAAAAAAAACAAATCATATGTTTATAATTTATACGTAACAATTTACTTCAGTATTTTGAAATTATAAGCTATAACATATAATAAAATAAAATCTACCATACGCAAGTGTATCTCCGAAGAGATATAAATACAAAGGACAATTCATTTTGCAGAATTCTATATAGACGTGACACTGAACTGACCTAGCTGAAAAAATATGTCCGTCACTGAAAAACCGCGGGATCGTTTTCAATACGGATGCTTGCAAAAAGCTTTATGAAAATAGAGTGACTACGGACTAGGTGTGCGATTCCACGGCCAATAATTTAGTTCAGGCATTTTGTATGTATGATTCAAATAGAAATTTTATTCTATATAACATTGTAAAATGATTATAAATAGTAAATCCATTATTATAGTAACAATTGACCTGTCTTCAGCAAGGGATACCATGCAACACATGCAAAACGCATTCCTAGAGGACACAATAATTGTAAGGAAGACCATCAAAGTTAACCTTGCAACCTGCGAGAAAATGATCAGGATCTTCGAACTCGGAAACAAAGGTGCTAAGAGTATTACTCTAAGAAAAGAAAATCATATATGACAATAACAAATTGGAATACCTGAGGGGAAATCTACCTAAATCACCTAATATGCCGGCTTACAGCGGGAAAGATGGTTTCGTATACAAGGATAACAAGTCAACGGGAGAAAACAGGAGGTAGCTCATGAACATAGGATACTTAACGCAGCGCTCACCATTCAAACCTTCAACAATCCAACCAGCATTTGGGAGTATCGGGAGCTACGTGGGAGTAAATCCACCAAGGTGGTCAATAATTTCGTCCGCGATAATTATCTGATAGCAACTACAACTACTGAAAACCTCAGGAGTAAGATTACTTTTAGTTGCATAAGGTAAACAAAGACGAAAGTCCGCACGTTTGCCTATTTTCTGGAAAACATCGTTGCAGAAAGGCCCACTTATGCAAGGCAAATGAGGGTTCCGTAACTGATATATTGGAACATAACATCAAAATGGCAATTTCCTACAGAGATGAGGAGGCAATAACAATTACATTACCAATTAACCGCACCACATTTAACATGATCGACGATCACAAACCTGACTATTGACACGATAGAGCGTAGGACATACAATTTTTTTAAATATTCACTTCATATTAAAAAAAAAAACCATAACTTTACTTAACTGGGAAAATAAGAACAAAAAAGGCACAGACGACAAAAGTCTGTGGCGCATAACAGCTCAATAATAAAAAATATGTATACAGTAACATTTTATTTTCTGGAGATGCCGTATACATACATACATATATCACGTTGTATCCCGCACACAGCAGGGTACGCAGAGGGAACCTAGTGTTAAGACACTCCGTTACCCACACTCTGCCGAATTCTGGAGGCATTACGTGTTGAGTGGCAGAACTCAACGCCGCGCTTAACCTCGACACCAGAGCGAAGAAATGGAAATATAAAGTTAAGTAAATATTTCATCTCCTCGAGTGGGGATCGAACCCACAACCATTTGGTTTTACAGTCACACCTCGTGCCGCTGCGCCACGACCGGCCTCAGATAATATATTACCATTATTTAGTTACATTCACAAAAAACGTTGCAAAATCCTAATTTCCTAATATCTATGCGAGATAGTCATATAAAAGACATTATACCCAAATTTCGATACAGCTACTTTATTGTTTTTCTGATAGACAAATCAAATAAGGAGCTTCATTAAGCGGCCGTTATAAAAGGACGGAGAAAATCTTTTGATTGCCTATTTTGGGATGATGCGGGTGGAGATAAAAGATAAAATAACATCCAATTGAATTACTTAGGAAAGGCGGCAACAAATAAGTTTCGCATTTTTGATAACATAAATAATAATATAGTCTCAATTTAAACCAATTAGATCCAATAACATCTAGAAATCCATCATAAATTTAATGTAATATATTAAGATTTTTTTCAGTTTCACGCTGTATCCATGCATGCTGCATGTAGCATAGTAGGCAGAAGGAACCCAATGTTAAGACACTCCGCTCACCATTTTCCGCTGAATTCTGGGGACATTGCGGGTTGAGTTGCGTAACTCAATACCGCGCTTTTCCTCGACACCAGAACGCTGAAATTAAAATATTAAATATTAAATTTCCTCAAATGAGACTCGAACACACAACCGTTACAGTCACACATTGTACCTCTGCGTCACAACTACCCTCAAATTATTATTATTATTATTACTAAGCAAGCAAAAAAATTTATACTGTATTACTATTATCTAATGTATGGTAACCCCACAACCTCACCGACTTTAGTAAATGAATACTTAATTAATATTTACACAACCAGACATTGTCGACGGATTGATTTGCAGGAATTCATCAGTTAGTCCTCCATAGTTTCTATTCAAATTTACTTAGTTTATGAATAATATTTGCCTTCACAGAAAATGGCACAATACAAACGACTATAAAGGCAAAACTACAGTTATTGAAATAATACATTACAGTATTTCGAGAACAACTATAAAAATATATTTCAATACAAATAAAACGTGTTTAACTTTCGTCGTTCATTGTAGATTCTTAAACAAAATTGTCGTTGAAATTTATTCAATTTCAATAAAAAAATCGTTGTTAACTGAAGTTTAAAGTTATTTTTCATGAGTTTTAAGTAAAATGCTGGAATTTATTTTAATATTAACATGCTTGAGTCTTGTAGTAGAGGACGTTGATCTGTCAGATAGTTCAGAAAGTGACTATGGCACAGGTTTGATATCATCCCTTAAGGATGATGCAAATCTAGATCTATCAGTTGATGAAGAATACGAGGACTTAAGAGCTGAGCTATTGGCTTACCAGAGCGCGCTTGCCTCTCTATCCCGAAGTGAGTTTATCCTATTTATTTTCAAAAACACATTGGTATTTATTGAATTGTATGCGCCAAGAATTGTAAGTTACATCATATATACGTATATTACTATTTTTGCCTTTCGCTGTATCCCGCACACAACAGGATAGCCAGAGGGAACTTAGAACCAAGACACTCCGATCCCCGTTTTCCGCCAATTTCTGAAGGCTTTGCGTGTTGAATGCGGTACTTCGCCTCAACATCAGAACGAAGATATGTAAATATTAAATAGTTTACAGTCAATATTTTTGCTCTACGTCACGACTGGTCTCCTGTGGAGAAACTTGTGATGATTCCGTGGTGTTTCTGGGAGTATGTAAAACCGTTGGTCCTGCATCTTCATCTCGATCGTATAAAACTGACACACTCAATTACAATATCTCTTTAATGGTCGGTTCACCTATAAATATACAGTTTAAAGAATTATTAAACAAATACGTTATACATAAGAAGTAATTTTTTTTAATTATAAACATACTATTCAAAATAGTATTTCTTCTCAATTTGAAGCCGTCGTGGCGCAGGGGCATAGAAATGTGAGTAAACGTGATGATTGTGGGTTTGATTTCCACTCGGGGAAAAGAATATTTAATAATATTCTTTAATATTTTTTTAATCATAATTTTTTTAAGACATTACGCGGCGTTGAGTTCCGCTACTCAACATGCAATGCTTTCAGAATTCGGCGGAAACTGGTCAACTGAGTGTCTTCTAGGCTCTCTCTGCCTACTCTGCTATATAAAGGATACAGCATGAAGCTGAAAAAAATAAAAAAAACATACTATGTTCACAGTCATATAAAACCTCCATGCCTATTAAATTCTAAAAATTCGTACCGAAAAATGCGACCTCTGAATAAGTACAAAAGGATTACTGTCATATATTTTTCATTACCATATGTGTGGAGACATTAATTTTAGGAATCTGCTCGTACAATGTGTTCAAAATTGTAGCAAATACGCATATTTTACTGTAGGCCATCTAAATAATCAGCTTCACGCTGTATCGGGCACACAACAGGGTAGGCAGAGGGAACCTAGTATTAAGATATTTTACTACCCACTTTCCGCCGTATTTTGGAGGCATTGCGATTTGAGTGGCAAAACTCAACACCGCGCTTTGCCTCGGGACCAGAGCCAAGAAATGAAAATATAAATTTAGATAAGTATTTCGTTTATTTAGAGGCCAGTCGTGGTGCAGCGCACTATGGATAATGGTAGAACAACGGCAGATCAAAATTCATTTTTACTAAAGTCGTCCCTGACGCACTTTTTATTTTTTTTGAAATAGTATAATAATGGACCTTTAATGTAATGAATTATTTTTTCGTTAATTACATTTGGAATATATTTTTTTTTATTTGGAAAAATTGTAATACGTACGAATGTCTATTTCAGGTTGTTCGCATCGATATTTTAAACTTAATTTCCTTAAAAAAATGTGCAAATAGGTATAAAGTGTTATATATTTTTAGAAAGCCTATAGTATGTAAATTTTAAAGCAATTATAATATTGTGGATTTTGTGAATATATTCCTATTAAAAATATGAACAATGAGTGAAGAGAAAAAAGTACGTACTTAAAGTTCATCGAGACTTTTGACAGTTACCGACGTCTACCGACGCGTTACATTTGATGTTGTTTTATAGTCCAGACATTCATAAAAAAACATTTATAAAAATCAGCTGCGGAAACGTGCGGTTTTAGAAGTTATCACGAAAACCACCATACAAGTCAGGGAACAAGAAAACTACTACTATTTAATTAATTAGATTACGGTAAATTTTAATGAAATTATTGTTATTTATTAATAAAAGAACGTTTTATCTTCATTTTGCACACATTTTGCGGTATAACTAATTAATAAAATGCACAATACTCTCATTTATGAAATTATATTAATAGAGTGAATTAATGTAATAAAAATCTTACAAATTAGTAATAAAATTACTAACAGACGTTTTATTGTTAAGTAACTTCACTAAGTTTCAAAATGGCTAATACTTTCAAGTGTTCCAAGCGTGAATTATTACTCCCATACATTGAAGGAGGAAAAAAACTTGAAACAATCAATATTAGCCATTAATATTTCTTAAAGAAAAGTATCATGTTTCTGTTGACAACATATGTTTTATTATCAGCCACATTCAAAGGAATCTTATTCGTTCCTTTAATAAGCAGACAGACAGAAGCGTCCCTGTAAAAAGATTAGTTTTTTTTTAAAAAAAAACGAAAGTTGGTTTGATTCTGAATATTTGTTAACCTTACCAATCATCTTAGAAGAATTAGCACCTTAGAACTCACAATCGACGTCTTCTGGAAAACGCGGAAGATCCTGTGTCCCTATGGGGACTCATCAGAATCAACGAAGAGGCGAAAATACCGCGCTATTTAGTGAATATGCCTTGGGACACATCTGCAATACCAACGTTCAGGGCTTACGTTCCATAGGAGAATTAGAAGCAAAACTCGTAGAAAAACTAAGGCTTGCTGACCGAGATAAAATGTCTCTATATTTGAATCTCATAGAAAACGCAAGCCAGAGAAAAATACTATCGGGTCAAGAGGAATTGAGTGTTTTTATTGATTTGGAAAATGCAATACATATATTTAAGAAATCTAACAAACGAATGAGATCCCAAGAATGCACAAGGTGCGGAAGAATCCCGTAATAAGGAGTATCAAAAATTTCGCCTACATCATGCCAGAAAGTGCTTTCAATCAGCTACAAATGAGGATGTATTTCATACTCTTCTCTACACATCAGACCCATACATTTCCAGTCATTCGAGTATAGTGTGAAGGCACTTGATGAAGATACCCTAGATCTTTTAAAAGTGAATGAACTTATTATGGATCCCAAAGTTCACCAAGTATAATTAAATATAATATACTCATTATGTAATTATACATTCATTTCTAATATTATTCTACTTTTAAATCAACTTTTGTAAATTTTATATTTTATTAACTAAGTATGTGTAATCATAACTATTAATTTCTTACTCAAATAGATAACAGCTTAAAAAAACAATGTTTATTAATAAACTAATTTAATAATACATTTTTATTACTACTATAAGTAGTGTGGACTAAGAAAAATTAAATAATATTTTTTTCATTATTTTTTTAATATACATATATACTCCAATAAAAGTATAATATCTGACTTTATCTTAAGCGCTATTTTATACTTTATGCTTGTGCAAAAATTCAATTGTTTATCTCAACAAATAAAAAAGTTACCGATTTTTGATCTGATACAGACCTCGATTGCCCATAGTGCAGCGGCACGAGGTGTGACTGTAAAACCGACTGGTTGTGGGTTCGATCCCCACTCGACGAGATGAAATATTTACTTAACTTTATATTTCCATTTCTTCGCTCTGGTTCCGAGGTTAAGCGCGGCGTTGAGTTCTGCCACTCAACACGCAATGCCTCCAGAATTCGGCAGAAAGTGGGGAACGGAGTTTCTTAACACTACGTTCCGTCTGCCTACCCTACTGTGCGCGGGATACAGCGTGAAGCTGATTTGATTTGATTTGATTTCGTTTCCTCGAGTAGGAATCGAATTCACGACCCTATCTAGTACCCTTTACAGTCAGACTTTGTGCCCCTGCGCCACGACTGGCCTCAAATATTAATTGATTGAAACGCGTCAGATTCTGTCGCAACATACGAATGTAATTAATTACACAGATTTTCCCTCACACAGATTTCGCTGGTCGATCAAAACATATGACAGTGATAGTATGACAGTATTTTTTTTTATTTTTATCCAAAATTCACTAGAACACCGTTCATATCGATAAACGTCAGATTTTATAAGCATCCTTCAATCACATCGACACATTCTATTTCAGTATTCACAACAGAAATGTGAATATTTTATGTTATTATGTTATTTTTTGTTGTGTTTTATTGAAGTCAATCGTGGCGCAGGGGCACAAGCGTGTGACTGTTGTGGTCGTGGGTTCGATTTTCACTCAAAGAAATGAAATATTTATTATTTTCATTTCTTCGCTCTGGTGTCGAGGCAAAGCGCGGTGTTAAGTTACGCCACTGAACACGCAAAGTCTCCAGACAAAAGGAAAGTGGGGAGCGAAATGTCTTACCTCAAGGGTCCCTCAGCTTACCCTGCTACATTCAGGATACAGCGTAAAGTAGAAAAAAGCTTTATTATTCTTTTAGAATACGACATATTTAGTAGTCTAATAGTTAAAGTTGTAAACGGGTCAGTTTTGAATAAATTATTTCTGTTAACAAGGATGGGCGGCGTTGATTTCCGCCACTCAACACGCAATAGCTTAAAATGTTAACGAAAGTGGACATTAATAATAATAGGTTCTTTCTGCCTTCCCTGTTGTATTTGGGATACAGAGTAAAAAAAATGTTCCTTATTATGTTACATTGAAAAAAAAAGGTTACTGTTTAACTTTTAACATTAAGAAAACGACATACAAAAGTGTATCTATTCCGAAATAAATATATATTTTATAGCATTCGTTCATAGCTTGAAAATATGTAACGTTGAGGCCAGTCGTCGCGGCGCAGGGGCACAAGCGTGTGCCTGAAAGCGCGATTGGTCGTGGATTCTATCCCCACTGTAGTAAATATTTAATATTTTCTTCACTCTGGTATAGAGGTAAAGCGCGGCGTTGTGTTCCGCCACCCATCACGAAACGCCTCCAGAATACGATGGAAAATGGGGAACGGGGTGTCTTACCACTAGGTTCCCTCTTCCTTGCGGGAAGTGCGGGATACAGCATGAAGCTGATTTATAAGAAACTCATACACTATTATATTAATAAATCAATACTTTAAAAATACTTTTCAGGATCTTTGATATCTACTCCGTGTTGGCACCATGGTGGTATATGCATAAATTACAAGCTCTGTCCCGGCTACCGTCAGCTGACTGAAGTGCCTGGTTGTAAAAATCGGTTGAACGTCTGCTGTTTTGTATGGAATCAATACGAAGTGAGAGATTTTAAAGACAAAGGAATAGACACCGCCGCCTTTCCTTGGAGCTCGAGACACGAGTTCGGCGGCGAGGGAGTTGTTCAAGTCAGTCCTAGTACGAAGAAAAAGAAAAATCGCAACAAAACAGAAAAGTTAACAGAAAAACCGTTGTCGTTTCTTCTCAGAAACTATGTAGTTGTATAGATTTTGATTTTGAAATTTCGCTTTGTCTTTTTATTACTTACCTTAGTGAATATATTTTATATATAGAATCCTTTTTATTAGTTGTAGAATTTTGTTTTTGATTTATAGTCTGCATTTTTACTTAAAATATAAATCGAACCTATAGCCAGCTTATAATGGTGAAATTAATTCATCATGACACCCACTAAGTAAATACGTTTACATCACATTTAATAGGAAAGTACGTCGACTTTCATATCGTAGATGCTTTGTTATTAATACGAAAAAAAAAATGTGCAAATATTTATCAAATAGCATATACAATATATATTCGTCGGAAAGTTAGGAACGGAGTATTTTAACACTAGATTCCCTTTTCCTGAGGTGCTGTGTGCGGTATACAGCGTGAAGCTGATATAAAATGTACTCGTACATACATATATCACTTAAAAAATCCCCAGTCTGACACACTAATGGAAATATTATTCAGAAATTCATATAGAAATAGATATATTTTAAGATAGTAATGATCATCAGAAAATATGTGACAAAAATTTATGATGTACTGATCGTTAGTTGAAAAAGTTACAGTCGTTTCAGTGAATCCCAATTCGTGGTATTCAAAACGTTAAAAGCTAAAAGTTATTAAATAAATATATATTTGATAGAAAAAAAATTAAAGACAAACAGTGCCTTAATAAACATTAAGGAAGCACTCCGTACCAAAGATATTAACAGTTATCGACTGGTATGCTGGATTTCACGCTAAAAAGCGGTCGTACAAGCACTTCTGACGCTAAGCGCTGTGGTCGCCCAAAATAGGAGAGTGCTCTAGAAAAATTTAAAAAGGTTCAGCAAATAGTTTTATGAAACCGTAAAATAAATTGCATGAGATAGCTGACTTAAAATTTTTAGACGAAAGACACTACGTCTTTTCAATTTTACACGTAAAATTGGGTTTGCAAAAGTTACTTTTAAGTGTGTGACGTGTTTGCTAATACCGAAGAAACGTCAAACGAATCGATGGTTCAGAACGCTTCTTGATTCGTTTTTCTTAAAATATCGGGACGCTGAAATTAATGTATCATTTTTGAAAGAGAGTATGTATGTATATGAGTAATATGGAATCACTAAAAATATAGGGTAAAACCGGTATAGATGTCCAATTGAGATAGACGCTCCACTTTCTAAAAACCTTTTAACAAAAATCAAAATTCAGAATACGTTTTATAAATATATTGATATTGTTGATAAATAGTTATCTGATAAGCTGATGTATAAAGTAAAATTATTGACAAAATATATATTTCTTAATTATACTTATTGAGCGATGTGTTATAAAAACACAAGAAACCGAATATCTTATGAAAAAAAATGTTGATCTTCAATCTTTATCAATATCGAATAGGAAAGCTATTGAGATGGCTACATCAGACGCACCTGCGAACATAAAATGACAGCCTCAATTTTGCTTTTAGTGCTTCACAATTTAAATTATAAATGACGTACCTACCTTGCAATTTTAAAACACTTTTATTTATTACAGTATGTATATTATATATCTAATTACCCATAATTAAAATTTACTTTTTTTAAGGAGTAAGTTTTTATTTAAGTTGTTGTGACTTTGTTATCATTTTTTTCCCGCATACAGCACGGTAGAGTAGGTAGTAGGGTAGAAGGAACCTGGTGTTTACTCCATTTCTCGTTCTCCACCGAATTCTGGAGACTTTTGCGTTTTGCGACGATATTTCGTAACTAAACGCCACGCTTTGCCTCGAAACCAGAACGAAGAAATGAAAATATTATTTCATATATTTCATCTTTTTCGAGTGGCAATCGACCCACAATCTGTCACTTTTGCACTCACGCGTTTTTTTCCTCTGTGCCACGACTAGTCTGATACCATAATAACTAGTATTTTAGGTATATTACATTATTTTGAGGCCTGTAGTGACACAGGGTCACACGCGTATGACTGCAAACGTGACTCATTGGGACAGATCGTATAAAAATAACGTAGCAGGAATCAAACCCGCACCTCTTAGAAATCGTGCTCTATTAGGTTTACTTCAACTTATTAATTTTATTAGGTTAAATAAAGATAATTGCTAAAAATAATTATGCACGAGAGAATGCTATTCTACACTAAGCATAGAAACATTTTTTTTTTACAAAAACAGAAAAAACATATTTCCACTTTGTTACTTAATAACTCTTATGATAAATAACACCTCTTCCTCCTCTCGTTCCTATACAAAGTACAACCCTTTCCGAATAACAAACTCAGACCACTTTATCTTAGTACATCTTAATGATATTCTCCTTTATATTAATGATCACAGGGAAAAATACTGTGATGCTAATAGAAAGTGTCTCTTTCTCTTACCGTCGTAGTATAATTGATATTCAGGTAAATATATAAAATTTAATAATTACATTTATATCACTGCATGTTTTATATAAATTCAAATACACGAATTTGTAAAATGTCCATTTTTTACATATAAATATCCCATTCCATGAAAGAAAATTTAATGTAAGATGTAAGTAAGACTATAGAATATGATAACGTTATAAATTTCACTTAAAATTCGTGGTGTCAAATTTAAAGGCCGTCCTGGCGCGCGACGGTTGTGGGTTCGATCCCCACTCAGAATAATGAATTATTAATTATTAATATTTTAATTTATTCGCCCTGACACCAAAGTTTCGCCATTCAACACGCAATACCTCTAAAAATTTGGCAAAGAACGGGAAACGGAGTGTCTAAACACTATGTTCCCTCTGTCTGCTATATGCGGAATACAGCGTGAATCTAAAATCCATTATAAATAACTAAACACTACATATCCACACAAAGATAACACCAATATCAAAACGTATACATATTAACAGCTGTGAAATCAATTACTAAGACAATAAGACCTTTTGCAAGCGTTACGCTGAATCAATTAGTAATTCTACTCAGGCCTTTGAGAAGGAAACATGCTGTTTATCATTGTATTCGCTGCGGCAACTCTAATCAGCCTTACGTCGGCTGATAGTGATAACGAATACCCCTCCCTGATACCAGATACGTACAAAGATGTCTTCTTAGGGAGCAAGGGGAAACCGAGACTTGGTTAGTTTAAGTAAAGATTTATTATCGCTTATTTATATTTATTTAAGATTTATTGAGGGCTGTCGTGGTACAAGTGTGTGACTGTAAGCGCTATTGGTTGTGGGTTCGAACCCCACTCGAAGATTTTTTTTATTTAAATTTATATTTTTATTTCGTCGATTCGGTATCGAGGCAAAGTCCGTCACTCCGTCTGTCCGTCAATACGCATTTGTATACGCAAAATGGGGAGTGTCTTAACACAAGATTCCCTCTGCCTATCCCGCTGTGTGC